>JAJGOT010000038.1:1655000-1830000 GCA_022457155.1 Cladopsammia gracilis
TCATTTTCTTGGGTGAGATGAAAAATGAATTAAATCGTGAAAAATCCATTTCTCCATGAACTTGCGATCCTCTTCCGTTCGGACTGGGAGAAAACCAGTTGCCATATCCACAGCTTTTTGAAAGTTTCTTTCCATTTCACACGCTTTTTCCCATTCCGTTTCTTCTTTGATTTTTTCTGCCTCTTTCTGAGGAGTGGATTTGTTTTCACTTGACATTTTCTCTCCAATGGAGAAAAAATTCAAACGTTTTCCATGAGGTCCACCAAGTCTTTGTGATTTGCAAAAACTGAAGTATGATTTCTGGTTAATTTTGGCCTTGATTTCTTTTTATTCTTTTGAATGATTTTTTCATTCCTTTGATTTTTCCTCAATGTATCAATGAGCAAATCAAATTCAGGAGATTTCCATGTGATGTAATGAGTGATTTCCTCCGAATCAAGAAAATGTTTTTTCTTCTTGAGGATTTGATTGAGGAAAACTTGGCTTGAAATTCCAAACTTTTCTAGTTCATCATAATCAAAAATATCTTCTCCATCAACTTGGAGAAAAGGTTCATCTGTCATTTCTTCCTGAATGAAAAAAACTTTTCCATCTTTCCTTTTGAATTTTTTGTTTTCTCTTTTGAGGACTCTCCAAATGTTGGAGATGGGGATGTTTGTTTCTTGACTGGCTTCCTTGAATGTGTAAAAAATCTGTTTTTCTTTTCCTTCTTCCTGAATCGAAATCTTCATTTTATTTGGGAAAATATTTTTTTTGTTTTGTCAAATAAAATGAATTCGCGAGAATTGAAAAATTGGGCTCGTGAAGAAGGAATTGTTGGGTTCTCCCGAATGTCCAAAGCCGAATTGATGGAACTTTGGGAAGAATCGCAACCCGAAAGGCCGAGAAAAAAAGGAAATGTAGCAGCTCGTTTGAAAATTCGGAAAAAACGAAAAGTCAACCCCCTGGATGTCGAAAATGAAAAAATTCCTGTTCCTATTTTGATTCCGGAAAGAAGAGATTTTCCTTCCAGGACCATTCCCAGAGCGATTGAGCAAAATGTGGAAACTGTTGTCGATTGGACGAATTGGTTGGAAAGTGTGGATGATGTTGATATTCGGAGAAGATGCAATCCCGCGATTGAAAGATTGAAAAAGCAGATTGCTGAATTGTGGAAGGAAGAATTTATTGTGGAAGAAAGAGAATCCGCTTTGAGAGGTTTTGCGAGATCATTTGGCATTCCCGGCAGACCAGATTTTTCTCCCAAAGAATTTTTGGAGATGGCGAGCCGGAAAGTCATTGATTTGCTTGAGCAGAACAAAAGAACCAAAACAAAGATGAAACTTTTCTGTCAAATGAGTCGCACGGATTTGACAACTGGAGAAGTGATTGAGGAGGTTGCTGATTTCCATTCCCGAATGGAAATGAATTTGGAAGGAACCAACCGGAAAGAGCTCTTCCATCGCATGGTTGAAAGAATTCTTGAAAACCTTGCGAATTTTCAAAGGACAGGATCAAATTGGAGATTCGAGGAAGTGACAGATCTGACAATTCTCTTCACCGAGCACCGACCATTGGGCGGAAGTTCTCACATTCCACTTCCTCCCACATTGAAGAACAAGAAAGCTGTGGTGAACATGAAGAATGATGATGAAATGTTTCAAATGGTGCGCGACAAGAGCTTGTTTCCCAGTGAAGAAAAATGCAGAAAGAATTTCAAAGGAATTGAGAAAACACGCAGAAACATTGGATTGGAGTGGTTTGTCTTTTCCAACTCCCCTGAGTGATATTGGAAAATTCGAACGGAGAATCCGGGATTGGCTGTGCATGTTTTTTGGGTTTGAAGATGGATGGATTTTCCCCCTGAGAATTTCTGAAGAGAAAGGAAAAATGATTGACCTCCTGTTGCTGCAGCAAGACGAGCAAACTCACTTCTGCTGGATCCGCAGTCTCAGTCGTCTTTTGTCGAATCAAGTGTCAAAACACAATGGTGCAGTTGTTTTCTGCAGGAGATGCTTGAACCACTTTCCCAATGAAGAAAGATTGGAGAAACATGTGGCATCTTGTTCCCAATTTAAAGCTGTGAGAATTATTATGCCGAAAGAGGGGAGTGTGGTAAAATTCAAAAACTTCAACAGGAAAATGATTTTTCCCTTTGTCATCTATGCCGATTTTGAAGCGAGGCAACTCCCCGTTGCATCTGCAGGACCAAATCCAATGGAAAGTTTCACGGAGAAATTCCAGAAGCACATTCCCTGTTCTTTCGCTTTCCATCTCGTTTCCCCGTTTGTGAAGCGAGATCCAGTTTTGTTTCGAGCAGAAAATGATTCCGTGGATGTTGGGGAAAGATTCGTGGAAGATTTGGTGCAGTTTGTGAAAGGAATTCAGGAAGAAGTGAAATTCCCGAAGCGGATGAAATTTGGGAAGAAAGAGAAAAAGTTGTTTGATTCTGCAACTGCTTGTTGGATCTGTGAAAAAGAATTTGACTTGGGCCAAAAGAAAGTCAGGGATCACTGCCACTTTTCCGGAGAATTCCGAGGAGCAGCTCATGAGAGTTGCAATCTGAATTTCAGGAAACCCAAATTCACCCCTGTGTTTTTTCACAACCTGACTGGCTATGACGCTCATCTTTTCGTGAAAAATCTGGGAAAAATTGAAGGAGATATCACTTGCATCCCCAAAAACGAAGAAAATTATATCTCCTTCTCCAAAAAGATTCTGCTGGGAACAAGATTAAAAGAAGGGAAAGTTGTGAAAATTTGGCATGAAATTCGATTTCTGGATTCAGCCCGATTCATGGCAGCCCCCTTGGGAAACTTGGTGAAGAATTTGACGGATGAAGACTTCCTGGAAACTCGGAAGGTCTTTGGTGAAAAATGGGAGTTGATGAAACGGAAAGGAGTCTTTCCCTATGAATGGCTGGATTCCACAGAAAAATTTCAGGAGAAACTGCCTGACAAGAAAGATTTCTTCTCCAAACTGAACGATGAGGGCATCTCCGATGAAGACTTTCAATTCGCTAAAAAAGTTTGGAAAGAAATGGAGATGAAAAACATGGGAGATTTCCACGATGCATATCTGAAATCAGATGTGACTTTGCTGGCGGATGTTTTCCAAGAATTCAGAAAAGTTTGCCGAAAACATGACGTCGATCCTGCTTGGTTTTACACTTCTCCCGGTTTGGCTTGGGATGCAGCTTTGAAGGAAAGCAAAGTTGAATTAGAACTGCTGACTGACCCAGATATGTTGCTGTTCTTCGAGAGAGGAATTCATGGAGGTGTTTCAACCATCCTTCACAGGAGAGCCAGGGCCAACAACAAATTCATGGGAGATAATTTCAATCCTGAGAAACCTTCAACCTTCATTCCCTATTGGGATGCAAATAGCTTGTATGCTTGGGCAATGATAAATCCCCTCCCTGTGGGTGAGTTTGAGTGGATGAACGAAGAACAATTGCAAAACTGGGAAAATGAAAGCTGCGTGCTGGAAGTGGATGTGGAAATCCCAGATGAATTGCATGATTTTTTCAATGACCTGCCGCCTCTCCCAATAAGAAAGATAATTGGAAAAGTGGAAAAACTCATTCCCAACCTTGAGAACAAGGAAAAAATGGTTGTGCATCGGAAAATCTTGAAGCAAGCTCTGGATCTGGGTTGTCGTTTGACGAAGATTTGGAGGGGAGTGAAATTCAGGGAAGAAAGATGGTTAGCATCTTTCATTCAAAAGAACATTGCGTTGAGACAATCATCCCGAAACGCTTTTGAGAAAGATTTCTTTAAACTGATGAACAACGCTGTCTTCGGGAAAACAATGGAAAACATTCGAAACAGAATTAACTTTCATTTGGTGTCGTCGCAGAAGAAACTGATGAAACTCTCTTCCTGATCCAGCTTTGAACATTTCACAATCTTTGATGAAAATTTGATTGGAGTTCATATGCGGCGAACTAAGATGGTCTTCAACAAACCTGTTTTTGTGGGGCAGGCAATTTTGGACATTTCAAAGACTTTGATCTATGACTTCCACTATGAGTTCGTGAAGAAAAAATGGGAAAAAGCGCAGTTATGTTTCACTGACACTGACTCCCTGCTCTATGAGATTGAAACAGAAAATTTGTTTACGGACATCGCAGGAGATGTTAATGCAAAATTTGACACTTCTGAATTTTCTGAAACGCATCCATGCGTTGTGGATGGAACTTTGGAGAGAAAAAACAAGAAAGAGTTGGGACTGATGAAAGATGAAGCTTGCGGTGGAATCATTGAAGAATTTGTGGGATTGAAACCAAAATTATATTCCATCAAAATGCATGGAGGTGGGGGAACGAAGAAATGTAAAGGAGTGAAAAAGAAAGTTGTGAAAAAGCGAATCTCCCATGAAGACTGTTGTCTGTCTGGAAAGTCAAAAACCTCAAATGCGGCAAATGGAATGCATCCGCAGTTTGAAGAATGAACTCTTTTCCCAAACTGTGAACAAGACTGCGTTGAGTGCAAATGATGACAAACGATTTGTGTGTGCGGATGGAATTTCCACATTGGCTTGGGGACATTGGCGGTTGAGAGGGGAAAAAAGTTCTGCTAATTTTCAGTAAATGATGTAGAGAATAATGGCTCACTTCTGTTTCACGCTGTTTGGAAGCGGTTCTCATTGCGCTCCTTTCCCCAGATGATCAGAAACCTATTTCTCACCAAATTGAACGTGTTTCTCCACCCCCAATTCAACGTAATGAGAACCGCTTCCAAACAGCGTGAAACAGAGGCCCATCATGTCACACAATGAGAACCGCTTCCAAACAGCGTGAAACAGAAGTGAGCCAGTATTCTGTACATCATTTACTCATGTCATCAGAGGAAAGTCAGGAGGAGGAAGGTGAGGGCAGGAGTGGTCCACCACCAAGAAAGATTAAACCACTACGGTGGGAGAGATCCAAATTAAAAAACATCAAGTCTGTCCTCGATGCCACCTATCAAGCAAACATGAGCAAGCGGCAAAAGAGGACCGCGGCAAAACTTATTAGAGTACCAGGTGAAAATGTAAGCAATAGAACAATGCCAGAAAACTGTCCATCTTGGGCAGGACGCGTGCCTGATAGTTGAATGTAATAGAAATGTGCCTGCAGGGCTCGAGAATAACTTTTAAACTTAGTCTAGTGGCTAGGGTGAGGTTTAATTTTACTAGCCAAATTAAATTTTCACTTGCCAGACTTGTACGGGGTTACAGTTAATACAGTAATATGTGCCAAGTAGATTACTTTTAGGGAAAAAAATCTCGGAGACCGTGGAAACTTATTTTGATCAGTCTTTGCTTCTTCTTTTTTCTAAAATCCCAATCTCATACTTAAATACTTGTCTTCTTAATTCTAATTTTAATTCTAATTGAGATACCAAAACTGATTTTTTACTCAGCTTTGGCTAGTTGGCTGCCGTTAGTCTCGAGCCCTGCTGCCTGTGAGCAAACTTTCTGCAAACTTTCTGGATTGGGGCAGTGGTTGTTGTTGTTGTTGTTGTTTTTTTTTTGGGGGGGGGGGATGGGAAGGCGGAAGAAGCAAGAGCTTGTAGCAATGTCTCAATGTCTTAATTTGGTGATAAGCAGTTGTTACATGTCTGCTTACATTGAAACTCGTTTCCAGTTTGGTGATGATTGGCCAATGCAAATTCTGACAGCTGAGCTAGAGGAAGATGCAGGAAGTATTTGGGGTGGCCTTCAAACTTGTGAGACATGGCTGCAAGCTCTTGCCCAGCCCCTGAGGGCGACAAAAGGTCAAGGAATTATACATTACTTTTTATGGGCTTTATGGCTTTATGTATTTTAAGTGCAAATGTATGGATTTTTCAAAATATATTGAGTATGATTTTCTTGTGAAGAAAAACTGTCCTTAATCAGACATAATTTTTCCAAATCTTTCAGAGAAATGGTCAATTTTAAATCATAAAATTCCATAAGTCATTCAAAACAAAGAACTTGAAATAAATGGCTATTGAATAATCTGACAAAGACATTGCTTTAAGTAATAGAGTAATATAATTTATATGTTGTTAAAGGGGCACTGTCACAGCTTCCCATTTGCTGACTAGGCACACTTGAAATATCCTGCCCCATCCTGATAGTTTTCAAATATACCTATCCATTTCAAAGTGTTTATTTGTTTTCCACTGCCAGCTTTAGTCAACCCATTTTGAAATTGTCCCTTCAACTTGGAAAAATTTCGGCTGAACTAATGAAGTTTCAAATCGAGATACTGGCACATGCACCCGGCTCATGACTGTCCCTTTAATCATCTCAACAGCAAGTTTTTAAATATATTTAAAGATATGATATAATAAAGGGGCTATGTCACCATTTTTTATTTTACTTTAAAGATAAATCAATATTGTTTATTATTTATTTTTTTTATTTTTTGATAATTCACTTGATGCATGTATTCCTATTAGTGTTTTAATTTGGGGCAGTTTTGATCCCAAAATCACCATGAAATAGCTCCTTTAAGTAGTAGATTAATGTAATTTGTATGACGTTTAATTATTTAAACAGCAATTTTTAGAGTTAGAGTTAGATTTTTTACAAAATATTTAAAGAAATTATAGTATGAAATTTTATATTACAGTGTATATATTTTAATAAATGAAGATAGATATAATAGACCACAAATTATAATACGTCTTAAATTGAAAAATAAAATTATATGGATTTAACATGAGTATGTTGTAGGTCTCAATATAAACGCAAAAAAAAGAACGTGATGAATAGTTTAAATTCGATTGCAATTGTTTCTTACAAATTGCGACATGGACGAATCGCGGGTTCCCCCAAACTCTTAATTTTTCCTTTTCGAGGATATATGTGAGCCCTCTCTGTTTTTAGTTGTAGAAACCTCAAACGATCCGATTGCGTCTACACATTTTGGAAACGCCATGGACAAACATGCGTCCGCCAAATTTCTGGGCTGCGGAAACATGACGGCTATACGAGATTGCGTAAAAACGGAAACCTTGCGGAAACTCGAGTTTAAGTGATGCGTTTCGGCGACTCCGCAGCTGCGGAAACATGATGACGGTGTCGCGTTTACGCATTACGGAAACGCTATGGATAAACATGTGTCCGCCGAATTTCCGAGCTGCGGAAACATGACGGCTATACGAGATTACGTAAGACGGAAACGTTGCGGAAACACGAGTTTAAGTGATGCGTTTCCGCGACTCCGCAGCTGCGGAAACATGATGTAAACTCGTGTTTCCCACAACGGATACTTAAATTTCCGTTTGCGGAAATTCAAGTTTCCGTTGGGAAACCGCTATGAAAACGGAGACGGAAACGCCTTATTTCACCCTGTGTTAAACAAGGAGACGTTGTATGCGTTCATGAAGACAAGGTGCCTCGACAAAGGTGGAAACTTGGTACAGTTTAAGAATTAATTCATGGAAGAGATAACCTCGTTCGCGCAGCCGTTGTTCAGTTAGCTTCAAAGGAGGGAAGAACTGAAATCAAACGTCCTGTCGAGAGGTTGTATCCAGTTGAAGTTTCTAATGAATTCCAGGATGGTGGAAACAAGGAGAAGGTGGTTGCAGCTCAGCAAGGCATCAGATTTGTTCCCGATGATCAAATGGAAATTGTGCGTTGTGTCTGAACACTAGCAAATCGGCCCTAGTTGTCTTTCGAAGGAACATTGCCGAACATTAAATGTTGACATGTATGAGTTAATCCAGCATCCTTTGATTGACTAGGTCAATCAAGGGGGGGGGGGGGGGGGGTGTCGGAAAGAGATTTTGTTACTTGCACGCGATTTTGTATATTTTTTGTCTAGCAATTGATGCGCGTGATGTCTTCATTTACATCTAATCTCGGATTTTTACTTGTCATGTGCTTTTTTTTCCGAGTTGAAAATCTAGGAAATCTCTATGAGGAAAAAGTCTTGGAATTGAGTCTGTATTTCGAATGAGTCATCAAGATTAAAGAGAGTCTGGAACTATTTGTGGATTTGTTTCATTCTATTCAGTGTTTCAGATCATAGGCCTCACTGTATAAAATAACCTAACTGTACTTTACATCCTACCTGTTGGAGTTCTAAAAAATTGTTTAATTTCCAATATTTAATTTATATTAATGTTTCATATACAGAGCCCCCCAAGTTCTAGCTTATGTAAAACGGTGAATAGTAAATGGCAAAGACACTACCAGCAATGTGACTGCCCCTGTTTAATCCCTTCACAAGGAACATGAAAAATGCAACATCAACATTTTCGCTTCCTTTGTCAGACCTAACACGAGATTGCCATCCAAATCTCTCTGCAGCTTCTGTGAAGCACTGACCAACAGTTGAGGCCGATTGTTAATGGAGCATTTTAGGTAAGCAATGAGGTGCGTGTGACCATGGATTCCGCCATGAATTACCATTTCCCACCGTATGAAACAATGTAATCCATCTATTTGCCAAAGTGAATTTGCATTTGGCACACTGTAAGTACATCTTTCAACACTATGAAGTTGTCTTACAAAGCTGTGTATTGGATCAACGCGCAGCAATGACTCCCTTAATCTCTGTCGTGGAACCTTCACCTCCATCCTTCACCTCCATTCTAAGTAGATGTCTCAGTAGCATTCGCAATCCACTAGTTGGATACTCTGAAAATAAGTGATGCATAATATGTCATCAAGATCAAAGTCTGACAATTGGGAGTACCTTTCCCTCTTTTTACATATTTGGAACTCCTCGCATCTTCTGTAGAGAGTTCTTCGACTGATAAGCAAATTGTGCAATTTCCTCCATACTACGACCAGCTGAAATTAAAAACTCTACCTGATCAGGATTTATGGGAATGAAAGGTCTTCCCCTGCTGCCAGAATGTAGACATTCCCGCGTCAGCGCTTCTGACCTTGGCTAAGGCAAGCTTGTTACTTCTAAGGTGAATAATTTATGCTCCCATTGCTGTAATATACGACACAAGAGAAGTAGCTCCTCTACACGTCCGGTTCCAGTAATTATTTCGTTATGAACAATGTGTTGTAGAACTGTAATACAATTTTGTAGGCTGTTAACCACTCGCAAAACATACCAGCGTCCTGAATTCCCTCGTGGGCCGCACATTGCTGCAAAAGAGAATCAATTGCTTCCAGAAATGACTGGACTTCCTCAGACATTTTGTTTCGTGCTCCTTTCACAAGATTTGATTGGTTGCAACAAAGTGGTAATCGATAATTAGTCGATATTAGCACCAGCGATTGGCGATTTTGTACTGACGATTGTAGATTAACACTAGCCACTTGTAATTTTTCACTAACGATTGTAAACATTAGCCATTTGTAATTGTGCACTAACGATTGTAGATTAACACTAGCCATTTGTAATTTTGGCACAAATGGCTCTCCATAGACATAGGGAACCCACACTCTTATTTGTAAACTGCAAATGGAAATTAAATGAGATTTATAAACTTGCCTGTTGTTTTCTTGAATCTGCTGCGGAGCGAAGTGAAATGGACGTCGTTCTGCGATGCGAAAATGATGTTCGTGTCGGCGCTTTGACCGTTAATAATTTCACAATGCTTTATTTTATGCGGTTTTGAATGATGTCACGCGGCTGTTATTATCGTCTCGCGTTTCATTGTTGGTTTGTGGTTTTTAATGCCATCCCGCGGCTGTTATTATCGTCTCGCGTTTCACTGTTGGTTATTAATTTATTAACAATTTGAATAAACGGTAATGAATAGTGACAAGGGTCGAAACTCCTTAGCTGCTCTCGTACAATCAGTACCTCCACTTGACTGGACCGGTTGCCCACACAATGCCGCGCGAGGTAACCCGAGACGATGACCAAAGGAAGCCCTTGGGAAATACTTCTTCTCAAACTGTAAATAGTCGCGTGATTCGAATGCAACGTAACCGCTTCAAGACGGAGTGGGAGGCTCTTACAGGCAATGCCAGTCGTGCAGGTAACAGAAACAGTATTTCCTTGTGCGCTTCGTCAAAAATGCGACCCAACAAATGAGTTTTCCCGTCCCAGCTTTCCCTGTAACGAAAGCGTTGTGCCCTTGGCAAATAAAATCAAATGTCCGTTGTTGATCTGCATTCAAAGCCCTGTGGTAAAAAATCGAATCAATCGAACTTGCTTGAAACAATCTCAGAACTAAGGAGAAAAGCTCGAGAAACTCTCAGACGTCAAACGCGAAGGACAAAATAATTCCACGTGAATACACGATAAGCTGGAAATTTCACGCGTGATTACCAAACATAACACGTTTCCTGGCGAGAAAATGCATATTAATGAGTCTAAAACAATGGATATTGATTGATAAATGCCACGCTATAAGATAACTTCCGGTCCAGTCAAGTGGAGGCATTCATAGATCGAAAAGTCAGTAATCAATTTCTGATTATTTTGCATGCGAAAATGTTTATTTTAAACAGAAAAAAGTGGCCCACCGTACATTTTAACCCTTCAACTGTTGGTGAGTAGAATTTTGTGAAAAAACCGCACGTAATACTTGAGTACGGCCTGGAAGTAAATCGGTCCCCAAATTAATTTCATCCCTTGTCTCTTTTCTCTCGCTCTCTCTCTATTTAATAAATTAATAACCAACAGTAAAACGCGAGACGATAATAACAGCCGCGTGACATCATTCAAAACCGCATAAAATAAAGCATTGTGAAATTAACGGTCAAAGCGCCGACACGAACATCATTTTCGCATCCCAGAACGACGTCCATTTCACTTCGCTCCGCAGCAGATTCAAGAAACCAACAGGCAAGTTTATAAATCTCATTTAATTTCCATTTGCAGTTTACAAATAAGAGTGTGGGTTCCCTATGCCATAGATGGAGACGATTCTGCTGAGGAGATTAATTCGCTAATTGCTGCTATGAAGAGGAAAGAATCACCACGCGTGTTAGGATTGCCTCCAAACACGATGGATACGTTTCTGAAACACATCCCTGCAGATTGTTTTCAATGTGACATTGTCCAGAGGTCTCGTGCCATCGACATCGTCAATGCACTGCTCTGATAGCCAGATTACCTTAATCAGTAGTAACAAGGGTTTTCCTTTTATAGTTAAAGATCACTGAACAGTGCCAAACGAATTAATGTATAAATCGTTCAACTACCGTTTGGTTGGTGTCGCTTGAGGACATTTTTTTCAAATTATTGCTGTTATGTTAAAGCAGACACGTTTGGTTGGTGTCTTTTGATGACTTTTAAACCACAAATGATATATTTCTGTATCTTCATGGAAAGAACAATCATCCAGGTGATGACGAAGGTACACGATCCTAAATATTACGACAACAAGTAACTTTTTATTAGTAAAATTCAAGTTCATAAGTTGTGAATGTTGGGTTACTTTTTGTTCTGTGTAGGAGCAGTCCAAAAGGAAGTGATGGATGTTATGTTACTGAAGTTCAAGTTCACATACTTCAATAACTATAACCATAACTGTTTTGTTGCTGTTTCTTTATTGTCAAAGTAGTCACCTATGGTTAGTGTCTTTTAATTCCGTTTAAACCATCTTAGCACTAAAGGGAATAACACTGATAAAATAGGTGTAATGTAGTTCAAGCTCGGCAATTGCAGTGAAATTTCATGAGCCGAAGCCAAGAACGTGTTGGAACATTTAGAATATTGTTTAGACATCACGTCTTTTTTCCACGTTCGACGCACTTAAAAACTACAAAAACTGTAAAATTATAAAAAAAGTAAAAGGATGTTCTATAAAAGTCACTTCAGGCTGATATCGATTTCGATCCTACTCGGATCCTCTTCAGTCGTCATTTTGGAAATACACATATTGTTCATGTAAGTGACCTTGAAAAGTCCACGTTTCTCTCAGGCTTTATGTATGCAGTCATGAGGTATCCCACCTCGGTTAGGTAATCACAGCACGTGGGATCTGAAAAAAGTTCCATTCATTCTTGGAGTTCATAAGTGAGCCTTCGCTCACATTATTAATCTTCACTCCCTCTGCTATCTGTCTCAGCATTGCGTCATTATGATAAACCCCAGTCACATCCATTCGGAATTGTTGCACCTCACTATTGTGTTTCTCCTTGCAGTGTTTCCACAAGGCAGATCGTTCCTCCTTACTGTTGAGCGATTTTGTATGCTCTTTTCCTCCTGGCTGTTTCTCCGACGTAGACGCTGTTACACCCGGTACATTTTATTTCATACGTCACACTTTCTCCATCGCACGGCCCTTTTCCACCTGTGTCACATACTGGGCAATCTCCTCGTTTACACTGTCGCGGTTTGAATGGATCGGACTTTTGGAGTAATCTCTTAATAGCAATACCCGCTTTCTCTACCACTTTGATCTTGAAGCGTTGTTGCTTTATCTCTTTCTGATACTTCTTCTGTAGCTGTGAGTTGGGAGAAAGAGAAGAAAGGAAGAATGAGAACAGGAAAAGAGAGGAAAGAAATCCAGTTGGTACAAAGGCGGCGGAAATGAGGCAGTGTTTTTGTACCAGCTACACCCAACTCTCGGCAATTATATATTCTTTTTTTTGCAAGTTTATTGACCTCGCCAAACAAAAAGAAGGAAAGCAATATTTAAATGATGGGAACGCAACCACACCAGCTCTCGTTTTGTACATTATCTTACGGAGTGACTGTCAACAATGTAGTTCTTTTCATCGACAAGAAGTGACCCTCGCATATTGGATCTGCTTAACACCATCCCTCCAATAGTATGTCTTTCCTTCTCCCACCGTCTCGATGTTGTTTGAAAATAGAACAATCGAAGGCAATAGTTCATTGTGTTACGTTTTTGTTCGATTTTTTTTATTGAGAAGGTGCTTTATAACAGGCCCAGATCATATTTTAATAATAATAAAACCTAATTAATTTACATTTCACTGGTGACAAATTTCATGTTCCACGTGAAAACAGGGAGTCGATTCCCAGTACTGCCTTTCTTGTTGCATGCAAAGCATTTTTTTGTGGCGGTGTAGACTTCGAGCAGTCCCTTTTTTCTCTCGGAAATAGTCGACGCGCCTGAGGAGAGAAGAAATTATCATTAATATTATTTTAATATTATTATTATTATTATTATTATTATTATTATTATTTTCGTGCCTCCTTTCGCACATATCGAGCAGATAGTAGCACTTCTGGTACATACCTAGTATACGTACGACAACATTTGTATGACGTCCTCCATGGCAAAATCACTTAGCAAATGTTTGTTGTTACAAAATGGACAAAATGTGAAAAGGCTTTATATGAACTATGAAGGTACTTGTTGTCTATTAAACATATACGTATACAGAGGCGCCATAACTGCTAGCTCTAAGCATGCTTTTTCGACTAATAGCGGAGCACTCGCCGGGCCAAAGGCCCTGCTGCGCAGCCCCATACTCAAAGAACCTATGCCCGTCATTTTTCATGGTCATGGCTAGCGGAATGTTTTGCGGGCACGCGTGTGCCTGCCCGCCCGCGCCGGCCCTCCACTGCCGTCGCACAGGACTAGCTCGCGGGCGCGTATGACGTCGCAAAACATGCATGTATGACGCCACATGCGCGAATGACGCCACATGCGCGTCTGACGCCACATGCGCAGCTGCACAGCCGTCAGCTCGGTAAACGTTGGATCTTTCACAGTGTTAGGCGGAGCAGTAAAGTCGTTATTTCTCTGCATTTTTTCCCAGTTTCCTACCCAAGACAGTGATACTAATTAAGGGATACTCAGAAGCTGCTTTAGTGGAAAAAGAAGAGCTTTCAGGGATAAAAATCTTGCTTCGAGGAACTTCATATTATCAATGCAGGAAGAATGCAGGGAGATGCCTTGTTTTTATTACGGATTTCAGAACCGAAGAAGCGGAGTTTTAACGAATTTCCAAGCAGTCCAGTGCTATAAAGGTAAAATAAATCCCATTTTTCGATGGGAATTTATGTTGATATCAATTTTTGATTGACTTTTCCTTCGTGTTCTCTTAAGTTTTGGAGAATGTGAAACGTTATGAAACGTTCAAATTAAGTCGTGTTGTTATCTTGAATTTCAAAATGGACAGCTCTGCCTTGATGCGTTATAAATGGTACGTGTTTTGCTTTTAAACAAATTAATGGAGATTTGAACAAATTTTTCGAAAGAAGATTGTGTTGTCCGTTTTTATGTCTTTGTTCATTCATTACATAGACTGAAAAGCGATTTTATGTAAACAATTTTGATTTCCAAATCAGTTTCTCGGGCAATTTTTGACAAACAACAACTGTATTTTATTCAGGAAGTAGTCGTGCTAGTTATTGTAGACAGAGAAAAGTTGTTTTTGTGAATTTTTGTACGGTCTAAATGTACTGTGCAGACGGTCGGGTAATACTGTTTTTGAGAATTGCTAAAATTGAAAAATAGCCCGGTTGTCAATCTTAATTTTTGTGCTTCCGAACTTTCACCTTAGTTAAGCTTGTTCAAAGTGCGACGCTGTTAGGCTAAGCCTATCTATATATATTATATGGAAACTGCTGAAATGCTAACAAACTTTCTGAACTTTAACATTAACTTAACAATAGCAAATGGAAATGGAAAACCATTTCCCATGTTGATTATCAGCCTCATTGTCAGTAGTTTGTCAAATTGTTTATCTCGAAATACAATGCAAGAAACTCTTTCGTCTGAAGGAGGCACATAATTGGGTTTGATTAATCTCACTACCGTATTTACTCGTGTATAAGTCGACCTTTTATTACCAAAATTCAGCCCAAAAAAATCGCCCTCGACTTATACACGAGTCATACACAAATACCTGACCAAGCAATCCAAGAAATTAGCATAACAATTGCCTGAAGTGCATTAGGAAAACCGAGTTTTCGAAACCAGTTCTAATTGTGCTCGAATTTCGTCAGTTTTCGGCGCATTCTTTGTCAACAAAAAAGTATGAAGAAATAAATGTTAAATGGTTTAAACTAAAACCTACTAGAGATGATTTCTATTGTGTCTTTTGATCTGTGGAGCAGCCATTTTTCTTAGAGCTTCGCTGCTGTTTACGGTGCCGAACTTTCGTTTTCATCGAACGATTACTGTAGCTTAGTGACCTGGCAAACCAAAAACCAAAACCTGGTTACCAAGTTTTCCAAGATGGCGGTGTTTTCATCGAGCGATCCGTCGAAGTTCTTCGGCGTTCCTTTGGTCTTTTTATCTAAATCTCCTTTCAAACTCAACATTGAGATCAGCGTTAGTTAAATGCAATGCGATATACTCCCAAATATCATAAAATACTTCTCTAGTAAATCGAAGAGATCGTATATGCTTAAGTTTTATACAAGTCCTGATAAACTTCACACCGTACGATTACCGGTACATTTTCCTCAGCTTTTTTTTTTAATTCACCGTGTTTTCAATACATTCTTAGGAAGAAAAGATTGATGTTTTGAGAAATTTCCTTGGTCTAAATTTTACTTCTTTAACCAGAAATGATGAAAAATCCGATTTTTTACCTTGAAAATGGGGGGTCGACTTATACACGAGTTCGACTTATACACGAGTAAATACGGGTAACTCCTCAAAGTCTTCAATGTAATTTTGACAGTTCTCAGCGTACATATCTTTAGATGCATTGACATCCTCGATGTTAACCTCTAGTGACATCGGGTTTGCCGCCCTCTACTTCGCATTGCTTTTGTTTCTGAATATTATGTGAATTCCACAGTTCTGCTACGAGATTTAATTCTTTGCGTAAAATGGGTAAGAAGCAAAATTTCAGGCACTCCCTATCCAGGTGGTTGTCTTTATAAAAACCATAATCACAATGGTCTTTAAAGACATTACCCACCAACCCCCTCCTCCTTCCTTAAATTTAGACCACCAGGCTTCTATGCGTTGATTTCCACTACTTTTGCCCTCAACAAAGCTTTCTCTTCCGGCGAACTCATCATCGTCATTCCATCGAAAGAACCGTTGAAGGGTGCTAATCGTTACATTCTGTTCTTTAATTACAACGCATCCTTTTCAGAACTCCTCCAAGTTGCTGGACAGCATCGAGGTAGTGCGAAACAATGACTCGCGTTCTGTTCGTTGAGTTGACTTCCAACCATAAAATACGCCTAGAAAAGCCGTCCACTGCTCCATGGATAAAAATACCAAAAGCAGCAAGTTTATCCCAGCCATCAATATGCAATAAAAAGTTGGAGCCGGGAGTGGCATACCTTTGTCTTCTCAATCTACGCCTTTTTATGATGGTCCACTCCTTCAGGATCAATAATACGCTGACACTGCATTATCGTATCTCTTCTTACTGTCAAATGATACTTCCATCTTAAACGCCTTGTAGCAAACAACAACAGTTTTCTAATTTCTCTATAATTCCATTAACTATGAGCTCAATGGGTGACTCTTGGTTAACACTTGCTCGTTTTAGTCCCATACGCCGTAGAATTCGTTTGACACTTGGAACAGAGAGCATGACACCATGCTACAAAGCCAGGAACCCAACTATTTCTGCGTTTGTGTAGCCTTGTAAGAAATAGATTCTGATTAAGTTCTCTCTATTAATATCCCCTTGTTTGTTTAATGCTGGTGTGTAGGCCGGCAAAACACAAGTAGAGAGACATAACATGCTGAAAAGAATGTGAAGTTGTAGGAACCTGTCTCGGTAAAGCAAAAGTTGTTATCGAAATGCTCTCGCAGCTGGCACAAGCTAAGCCAGTGGCAGATGAAACATGTTTACTTACTGCAACATCATCAAGTGGTGAAGATCCTGGGATAAGTATTGCATAAACGGATGAAGATTATACCAATCCAAATAGACGTTTGAATTTAATGTTGAAATCGGAAGTCGGAATAAAACAATGCCAGACGTCAGAATAAAAAAAAAGTGAAGTCGGGAGTCGAACAAAAAAGTGATGTCGGAAATCGGAAAAAAAAAGTGAAGTCGGAAATGGGATAGTGTCCCTCCTCGGCTTTTGTAGTTTCTTCTTCCTTGTTCATTGAAATATATGTTGTGGTGCAATTTTGTCCTTGGTGCAAATTTTATTTTCCTTGGTTTAAAACGCATTATCATACATTATCACACATTACCATACCCCAAACAAAGGAAAATAAAATTTGCACCAAGGATAAAATTGCACCACAACATATATATTGAAGAATTAATGCTTCATATTCATGTCACTGACCTTTACTTCATTTGAGAAACCGCTAGCTTGATGAATTTTATTGACGAGTAACGATTCTGCCGTGTGAAATTTGAATCTTTCTGTCCACGCTATGCAATGCAGTATAGTTTATAGAAGTTAAGCTTATATTCAATAACCTGTAGGCTTTATAGCCGTCAAAGCTGCAATTCTGTTCTGCTTTTAAACCTATAAATAGTTTATATTCTAGCGACAATAACTACAGTTCAAATAATTCATCAGCAAAGAAAAAACTGAGTTCACTGGTACCTTGTTTATGTCAATTATATTTAGATCAGTGGTTTGCTTGGCTTCTTTTTCTGTTCATAATTAATGTTTTCAAAGCTTGATCTTTTCAATACAAAGATCACGGAAGAAAGAGTTAAAATTTGGTTCTTGTACATGATTTGTATGAACCGTTAAAGTGCCACTATGATCAAAAGTATACATGTTCTGTTCCCTTCATATTTTGAAAATATAAGTACTCGTTACTTACGAAGTTTCAAGTCAAAACTTGTATGGGAGTGCCATTATTACTCGTGGCGCAGCACACGAGTTGTAAATCCGGCGTTGACTTTTCTTGTTTTTTTTCGTGTCACATTAGCGCATGCAAATTTATGCACGCATATTTTAGCACAGGTGAACCAAGCACAATATGCGAGTAGGGAAACTGGGTACTAGAATTGAGCTTTGTTTGTTTAGCTTTTATACATGATGTAGCGCATGGAAGAAAATACTCAAATACAGGCCATGGAGGGACCCAATGAACAAACAAATACACCAGGTTACATGTTAACACTTTATTTCAAACTTCATTTGTACTTTTTAAGAGAAAAGTTGTAAATTTCGTGCAGAAATTTTCGCAAATGTTGCAAAGCAAAACAAAGCTAAACAAAGCTCAATTCTAGTACCCAGTTTCCCTACTCGCATATTGTGCTTGGTTCACCTGTGATTTTAGTAGCTCATGGCTTGTACGAATGCGCAATTCTAGCCTAAATACTTTTTGATCACTCCGTGATCGAAGGGTCGAGTTCAGGTACACTGTATGCTTAAATTTTCGAAGTTTTGTTCTGCAAGGAGTTTCTACAAGAAGGTTGGTGATAGTGTGCTGTGTTTTGTGCCATATAGTGGATATATCAAACACGCACATTGATAAGCATAGTCCACACTAAAGTTTACATCGGCTACAGTTTTGACGTGGGACTGTGATTGTCGTTGCAAAGTGAAACTGCGAAGTGAAACTGAATAGTGAAGCTGTTATACTGAACTGATCAATATAGAAATAACTTGCCTTTGGAATTGAAACTGTTGAAGTGTATAACTACAGACTGAAGTTGTCAGAGTAAACTGATAAAGTGCCATTCAGCTATTTAATCTGAAGATACTGAAGAATCAAGGGAAACTACAGGACTCGGTCAACTAAGGTGATAAAAAAGAGAAAATTGCAGGTGAGAACAGTTAAATTGAATTGAAGAATTGAAGTACTTTATCTGTTTAAAATGTCACAGACGTTTTGTGGTGATATTGCAGTTGGTGTCGGATCTCAAAATTGTAATTCTGGTTTAAGCTTAAGCTTATGTAATGCAAATGCTGAAGTTGATATAAGCTTAAGCTCAAGCTCAAGCTTACATCTAAATTGCTTGTCAACATCAGCCTCTCGATTTTACTGTCGATCTCGTTATGATAATTTTCATGTGAGTGTTTCAATAAAACATCGAAAGTGTCTAACAGTTCGTTCACGTGAGCCAAGTAGAATACCTCGGAAATTTCTCGCACGTGTTTTTAGAAAAAGCAGAAAGGTAAGACGATTAGCTCGGAAGACTATTTTAAGGAATTTTCCACAGTCATCAAAAATTCATTGTTATACCAAAGTTGCTGCTCTTCACTATGAAAATATGTACAACTGTTACATCTGTTTCTTTGGCAAAATGAATACGTCTAGAACCAAACTGAAGCCTAAAAATAATTATCTTGGAAGAAATCAAAGAAACCCTTGTAATGAAATTAACCATAAGAAACAAAAACAACAGAAAACACTAAAAATATCCACCATAAACAACAAAGGTAATCCACAGCTGGCAGTTTTTAAGAGCTTAAATCAGAGAACTAATTACTGTACATTTTTGCTCTGCAGTGACATTGAGAAAAATCCTGGTCCCACAGTTGTTGATCCAAACAAAACTATTGCTGCACCATATAGTCAAGGTAACATGGCAGTATTTGGTTCAAAAAATGCAGGCAGTCAATGTGTAGCTATGTGTTTATCTGCTCTGATTTTTAACTTTAGGAATTCAATTAGCTCACAAGGTGACTTGATTGAAATTATGGATGTTGGAAATAATCTGTATTCAACATTATTAAAATCAAGTAAAACAACATTACTGTTGTTGACAGATTTGCCTGCCATGGTTAGCTTGTTTGAGAATAACTATGAGCTGAGGTACAGTGAAAGCTACAGTGGAATGTTAAATGGAAATACATTGCCTATAGCAGATTTTCCTTATGTTATTTCACTTGCAGCTGCATTTGATTCTTTGCTCAGAGCGAATTATAATGCTTTTATTTTAACAATTGGTTGCTATACTGTAGCAATATACTGTGTGCCTAATGGTGGATCATTTAAAGTTTTTGATTCTCACAGCAAAGATTTATTTGGTAACACCCATCCATTTGGAACGTGTACGTTGATAGAAATAGATTGTGTGAGTGATTTAGTGGAATATTTCCAGACATTTTGGATACAATCAGCTAACATTACTTATGAGCTTAAAGGAGTAACCATATTTGAAATGCAGATTTGCATTGAAAATCACAGTACAATTTTTCATGAAGAGAATACATCAAGTTTTAACGAGGATGCAAATCTTTGTTCATGTAAGGAATGTTGTGCAATATCCCTTTATTCAATTTGCTTTTCCACTCTAAAGTCTTGCAGCTACTGGAACTCTGACACTATAGAAAGTATTATTGAATATGGAAAATTGCTTTATCAGAATGTCTTTTTTGGCAAACATATACCAATTTCTGATTTCCCAAAGAAATTAGATATTGCTACTGCATTTGTTGAAGTCATTTATGGTGCCAAATGTGAAGGAGTACTGTCTTGTAAGTCAAATGCAAGTAAGAAACATCTTAAAAGTTCTATTTTAGATAATAAGGAAAATAGTTGTGGCTTTTTGTTATGGATTTCAAATTACTGCATTAGTTGTGTGTTACAGTACAATAAAAATCGGAGGCTTACCTACAATGTATTAGCATATGATGCATCTAGTAGTGAAGCAACACATGCAGTCCAAGTTTTTTTAAGTATAGATTCCTTTGTTGATATGCTTTGTGTCATTGTGGAAAGTAAATTTAAATGTTTTCAAATAAATTATCGCATACTCTTTGTTTCATGTTCATGCAAACTGTCAAACAAAAAAAGGAAACAAGCAGTAAGAAAGCATAAATCACCTGCAGCAAAGGCATCACTTGCAAAAAAGCGTCAAGATTATTATACTTCACTGGAAAAAGAGAAAAAACTCAGAAGTATCAAACTATGGATATGAAAAGTAAACAACAACTTTGTGCCAAAAATGCTAAAAAGTACAAAACTATGGATCCAAAGAAAAAAGAAACTGTTATTTCTAAAATAAAACAAAAGTACAGATACAAATCAATGAGCGACATGCAAAAAAAGGAACTCCTTAATAAGGGTAAGCAGAAGTATGATGAGATGGAACCAGCAGAAAAAAGACGGAAAATTCAAAATGTAAAGAACAAATATAATCTGATGGATGTGCACATGAAAAAGCTGAGAGTTGCAAAGAGGAAAGAAGTAAGAACAGTTTGTCGTAACAAGAGATACGATCTAAACTACTATATCACATTGTTTAAAGAAAAAATTAAACAAGGGCCATTTTATGTGTGCTCTGTATGTAACAGATTACTTTACAGAAAAGCAGTTAACATTAGTCAAGAAGAAGTACAATAGCCAACATCAGCATCTTTTTACTGATACAAAGTCATTTGATAACAAAGAGTACATTTGTAAAACCTGTCACTCAAAGGTTTCAAAGGGAAATATTCCATGTCAAGCCGTGTATAATAATCTATATGTGGATGAAATCCCTCCAGAACTGTCTGTACTTCAGAAACTTGAACAGATTTTAATTGCTCGGAGAATAGTTTTTGAAAAGATAGTGATAATGCCAAAAGGGCAACAAAGAAAAATCAAAGGTGCAATTTGCAATGTTCCAGTGGATTGTGAACAGACTTGTACAGTTTTGCCTCGTCCTCTTGCACGATCAGGAATTATCATGTTAAAACTAAAAAGGAAGCTAGAATTTAGAGGACATGTCTATTTTCAAGCTGTACGCCCACAGTTATTATTAAATGCTCTACTGTGGCTTAAGGCAAACAATCCATTGTATAAGGACATAACCATTGACATTGAGAACATTGACAGAGACTTAACAACTCTTCAGGCATGTGATGATAATTCAGGTATAACTGAAAAAAACTCGCAACACAGCAACGTTGCAACTACTGAATCTTGTGAGGAGATTGATGATCCATTAAATGAACATAGGCTACCAATCAGTGAGAGTTGTTTACAGACAGTAATTCCAGATTATCCTGTAATAATTGAAGAAGTAAATGAAAGTAACTTATCACTAGGAAATGAAATTTACAACATAGCACCTGGAGAAAATAAGCATCCTGTTTCATTCATGACTGACAAACAGTGTGAAGAGATGGCATTTCCAAAGTTATTTCCAAAGGGAAGATTTGGTTTTACAGCCGACAGAGACATTAAACTAACACCAGTTAAGTACTTCAATGCACGACTTTTACATTATAGTGGAAGATTTGCGACAAATCCAGAGTACTTATTTTTTTCACAGTTCTTACTAGAACAGAAGAAAGTATCTGATTCCATCAGCATTGCTTTAAGAAAAATAAGTGGTCAGCATCTGACAGCCTCTACAGTAAGGTCAAATAAAGAAAAATTGCAAAATCTTATTTGCAAAGACCAAGCTTATTTGTTCATGAGACAGATTCCAGGCTCTCCACCTTACTGGCAGAAATTTATGTATGAGGTTGTGGCTATGGTCAAGCAACTTGGCATTCCAACATGGTTTATGACTTTATCTTGTGCTGATCTAAGATGGCCTGAGCTGTTTCAAATTATCGCACGGACACAAGGCATAAACATGACAGACGAACAAGTTCAAAGTTTATCATATACTGACAGATGCTCAATGCTTAACCTAAATCCAGTTGTTGTTGCAAAGCATTTTCAGTACAGGGTTGAATGCTTTTTTAAGGATGTTTTAATGAGCAGTGCCACTCCCATTGGTAAGATAATATATTATGCTCTGAGAATTGAATTTCAAATGAGAGGTTCTCCTCATTTGCATGCACTTGTTTGGACTGCTGATTGTCCAACACTTACACACGAGACTGAAGAAGTGTACACAGAATTCATAGATAAACATGTTCAGGCTTGCCTTCCAAATAAGGATACTGAACCTCGCCTTCATGAATTGGTTGCAACTTACCAGAAGCACACTCACTCTAAAACATGCAGAAAATATAGCAATATACCATGCAGGTTTAATTTTGGTCAGTTCTTCACAGACAGAACAATTGTCGCAAAGCCTATGTCAGATGATTTTAGTGAGGAAGTGAAAGCTAGCATCCTTACTAGACGAGCTGACATTCTCACAGCTGTAAAATCCAAAATTAATGAAATTTTAGATCCAAGTAAACCTGAATATCACCCAGGTGCATCGACTGAACAAGTTTTGACAAACGCCGGTGTTTCTCAACAAGAATATTACTGGGCTTTGTCTGTTTCGGCTGATTCTGATTATGAGTTGCATCTCAAACGATCAACAGACAGTTGCTTTATTAACAACTATTTTCTTGCGGGAATAGAAGGATTTGCAGCAAATGTTGACTTACAGCCAGTCTTTAATCACTATAAATGTATAACATATGTGTGTTCCTACTTCACAAAAGATGAAACTGAATGCTCTCAGGCTATCACAAATGCAGCAAAAGAAGCAAAAAATTCAAATTTAAGTGCCAGAGACAGCCTTAGAAAAGTAGGTGCTGCTTTTCTCTCTACCAGGGAAGTAAGTGCACAAGAATGTGTGTACAGATGCATGCCTGAACTATGGTTGAGGAAAATATTTCCAAAAACAGTTTATATACACAGATTTTGCAGAAAACAGATTACGCATACCAAAGAACCAAAGCAAACTTGATGAATTAGAAGATGACAGTACAGATGTCTTCAAGTCAAATATTATTGAACGTTACTGTAAGAGACCAAAGTCAATTTGTTCTATTGATAAAATATGTTTAGCAGAGTTTGCAGCATGTTATTACAAAGATTATAAACTCCCAACTGATGAAACAAGTGATGCACAGCCAGAGGTTCTTACTGACACAGTGGCTGAAACCCAGCATATAAATACAAGTACTATAACAACGTTTCCAGATAAGATAAAATTAATGGATACTAATGAAATTATGAAGTGCAGAAAAGTTAGAGCTGTTGTTAGGTTTCATACTCCCAACAAAAGGAAGGAACCTGAAAAATTTTTTCACCATTTACTTTTCTTGTATTTTCCTTGGAGAGATGAAAGTGCAGACCTCATTGCTAAAGATCAAACATATGCATCAAAGTTCTCTGAAGTAGAAGTACAATCTGTTGTTGAAACCAACAGAATGAAGTTTGAACCTGATGCCGAAGCAGTAAAAGAAGCCTTTGAGTTTGTAAAGAATAACCAACACTCATTTGATTCCTTCAATGATCAACAAAATGCAGACATCTGTAATGAATTAGATAATAATTTGCTTCTTGATGAATCTTTCAATGAGCAAATACCTGAGCATCTTGCACAGTCTGCACAATATCAACAACCCTGTAATGCAGTAATAGTTTATACCCAACCATCAGATATTGCAGATGATGAACTTCGCAAATCTGTCAGATCTTTGAACTGTAACCAACGGTATGCTTATGACACTATTTTGACCTGGAGTAGAACTAAAATGATGAATTTGAATACAAAACATGCAACTCAAATAGACCCATTGTATCTCTTTCTCACAGGAGGTGGTGGTACAGGCAAAAGTCACTTAATAAAAACAATTTACCATACAGCAGTGAAAACATTTAGACATGGTTCATCAAATCCAGAAATGCCTACAGTGCTTTTGATGGCCCCAACAGGTGTTTCAGCTATAAATATAAATGCAACGACTATACACACTGCATTAGGAATCCCGAAAGAATGTGGAGAGAAATTACCTGCAATGAAAGACCAAAAAAAAACTCAATTACGAATATCATTAGCAGGACTACAGCTTATAATCATTGATGAGATTTCTATGGTTTCAAACACAATGTTACTGAATATACATAATAGGTTAAAAGAAATTTTTAGCACACCAAATTCCAAACTGTTTGCTGGAATAAGTGTCATCACTGTTGGTGATCTCTATCAACTTCCACCAATACGTAGTAAACCGGTTTTTACAGATTACAGAAATGCTGTTTACAACTTGTGTCATCCTTGGCATGTTTTCAAGATGATCGAGTTAACTGAGATAATGCGACAAAAAAATGACCGTAATTTCACTAATCTTTTGAACAGAGTTAGGACTGGTTCACAAACTGAAGATGATATCAAAATCATTCAAAGCAGATCATTATCATTATCTGATAACAATCATGCAACAAATCCTCTTCATATATGGGCTGAAAACAACCCTGTTGATGAACATAATATAACACTTTTGCAAAGACTTTCTACACCTCTGTTTGTGTTTAAAAGTGTAGACCAGTACCCAACACATGTCACAAAGGAAGATATTGAAAAAGTACTGAAAAGAGGACGTTCTGAAACAGGTGGCCTTGATTCCAAAATATTAATGAAAGAAGGGGCAAGAGTAATGCTTACAACTAATATTGACATTGCTGACAGACTTATAAATGGACAAATGGGTTGTGCTGTTAGAATAGCTGTTGACCAAACTAACAAGCCAACTAAGGTCTATGTTAAATTTGACGATCAAAGTGCTGGCAGGGTGACAATAGATAAATCCACAGACTCTTTTGCCAAAGGAAACAATGTAGTACCCATTGTGCCAGTGTTAGCCAGAATAAAATTAAGACCAGATAAACCGTCATCTCCAGAAATGCAAAGGGTACAATTTCCTCTCACATTAGCATGGGCTTGTACTGTACACAAAGTTCAAGGATTAACATTGCAAAAGACTGTTGTCAGTTTTGAATTGTTTAAACAAAGATCATTTAATTATGGACAGATATATGTAGCATTGAGTCGTGCAACATCATTGTCAGACACCTACATTATTGGAAAAGTTGACACCAAGCATATACGAGCAGATCCTCGAGTCCATGAAGAATATCAAAGGCTTAGAGATATTGCTGAAGCAGACAGAAAGTTAAACCAGCAAGTAGACTACATGTCTGAAAATGACAGTTCTGTATGTATTGTCCTCTTAAATGTAAGATCTCTTCAAAAACACAGCATTGATATTAAACATGACACAACAATTTTCAGTTCAGATGTCCTGTTACTTACAGAAACACAACTTAAACCGACTGATTTTGATGGTGACATTAGAAGAAACCTTTCTCCTTTTGAACTTTATAGACAAGACAATACTGACAGATATTCAAGTTTAGCAGTCTGTTTCAGAAGAACAGTTGATATTGTTAATCACAAGTACTTTTGTTCTATAAATGCACTTAAATTTGTAATTTGTTGCAGTCATTCACTACAAAGAACAACGGTTCTTTTACTTTATCGAAAACACAGCTCAAACATAAATCAATATGTTAACAACTTGAAAGACATTGTTGATAAAAATCCAATTGATATCATTTGTGGTGACTTTAATATAAATTATTTTAATGAAAATGATGTAAAAGAACTCAAGACAATGATGGACACACTTGAATATACACAAATAGTACAAAGGCCCACTTTTTTTTCAACTGGGAGTTTATTAGATCACATCTATGTCAAGCAGTCAATCTTCAGCCTTGTCCAGAATTCAGTTGTTAGTGTATATTATTCTGATCATGAAGCTATTAAAGTATGTTTAAAGTTTATATAATTGCCACAGTGGCTAAACATTCAATACAGGATATGCACTTAAAAAAATCTCCTTATTTTTTTCTTTGCTTGTCAGTTGCGTTAACTAAATGTATACCATCAGACATAGTAATACCCAAGATTAAGAAGGCTTTAAAACCTTACAAAATGGTTACATCTTACTAATTGACCATAAAATACTTGTCTACCATTATTTCATGACACTACATGTACACCTTTACAACTTGGAAAGGTGTACATTCCACATTGTACGCCTCAGCATATGGGGTTTTTCTTGAGCCCCTTAAAGCCTTCATATTTTCTTAAGGTAAGTATTTGTTTTCCATACCCACCAGAGCAATCATGGTGGTAAAACCTCCTCATATAACTATGTAGACATGAGTACAATCTACATAAAACAGGAAGTACCACTTTTAAAAGTAAAGATGAGGTCTAATCTGGTAATATATATTTTTTTAATTTGTACTCTGTTCTTTGTACAACTAGATAACAACAAAGAACAAGAAAATATTCAAGACACAAGGTGAAGAATGCAGTAAAGTCTTACATCAATAATACCATCCAATCTACAACTTGCGGGTACAACATCTACAGAGGACAGCCTGTCACAACACTATCTACTGTGGCCATAACATAAAAATGTTAACATCATTTTGCTTACTGGTTATTTTCTACAAACCTTATGATAAGTGCAAAAGCATACCACTAACTGCATTAAAATGGCAGTCATCCACACTGTGTTGCTACACCTGTTGTAGGTGGTAATATTTGTGGTAACAAGTTTACAATAGATGTCTTCATTACCTACTGATTGAAAAAGCAACCCTGTAATGCAGCAATATGACTTCCCATTTGCTACAACTTCTGTAAAGATGTCTACTTTATTCTACTTCTTGAAGAATGTCACATGCACAAAATATTGCACACCAACATAAAATGGTTATCCAATTGTTACAGACAGGTATCCAAAAATATTTTCAGCAGAAGGGGTGGCTATATCACAGATTGGGAGGCAATTTTAACAAAGAGACAGCTAGGTGAGAATTCAACACATGATATATTTGTTTTTGTTATCTTTATTCTTGGCCAAAGAGAAATATTGCCTTTTGTTATTGTCATAAACATTTCCTACAACACATTTACTATCTATCATAATGACTAATTAAGGGACTGGTCAATAAGTATAGGTGGGGGGGGGGGGGGGGGGGCGGAGCATTTGGGAAATCAGTGGTTGCAAAACAAGTGACCCACCCCTTCCTCTTGGCTCAAAATTGACTGACCCACCCCTGATCAAAGGTTGAAAATTACATGACCCACCCCCTCACAACAAAATTCTTGTTTTCCAAAATCTGGTTTAATACTCTCCTATTTGCATGTACATGTATGAATATTTCTTGATTTACCTTTGTTGTCCACAATATAAAACAAATTAACACGGAGTACACTTAATCGTTATAAATGCGGTAGGGTCGTACCTCTCATAAACCTCTATTTTCATTGGCTGTTCTAAAACAGTACCTGCTATTGTTTATAGGGATAGGGGCATTGTTTAGGTCATTCATCTATTGTTTTGGTGAGCCAATAAAACAACTTGTTCACGGAGGTGCGACATGACCCTATAAATGGGGTTGACAGACCTACACGACTCCTGTTGTGTGTCCATTGTACTGTTTTAAGCCTTCAAGCACGTCTTTAAGCGACTCTCTGTGAAAATAAGACTGGCTAAACACTAGTACCACTCGTCACTAAAAAGTATAAAGAAAGCATAAAGCTTTCCCAGTAAAACTTAAGAGAGAAATGTACCCTTACATCAGTTATGAATTTGTTCTCTCTGTTGATATTTTGACCTTTTGACCTCAGCTGATTCTCTCTCAAATTGATAGGAGGATTTCATGCTATATAGAGCCGTTAGAATTATTATATTTCTTTATGCCTGTTTGGTGCTAGCTCTATTGGCATACATTGTGGTTTCTTTGTGCTCACTTTTGTTGCAAGATAAATACTAATCGGCTAAAGTTTGTTATCGCTTTGAAAATGCAAGGATCGTTAAATTTCTCAGGCCGTGATTTCAGTAGTGTCTAAAGTCTGCGGTGTGCAAGACTTGTGAGAAAGTGTTTCCCATCACGCATTTAGGCATCTTAGATCCAAGTCTCAAAAACCTGTAGTTTACAATTCCACTGCAATGGTATAATGGATTCTTGCAATAATTTTTAGCTCCTTTACAGTTAGATCTGTAGTTCAGTAGTGTGTCTTAGTGGAGCTAGGATAAACCTCCGTTGTTTTGTAATAGCGTTTGATTTGGCACCCAACAGATAATCTACAGCATGGTCACTGTTTTGTACCATGTGTAGGTCAATATCAACAAAGAGAACAAATTCATAACTGATCTAAGGGCGCATTTCTCTCTTAAGTTTTACTGGGCAAGCTTTATAAAATGCTTTCTTTATACTTTTTAGCAACGAGTGGTACTAGTGTTTAGCCAGTCTTATTTTTACAGAGATCCGCTTAAAGACGTGCTTGAAGGCTTAAAACAGTACAATGGACACACAACAGGAGTCGTGTAGGTCTGTCAACCCCATTTATAACAGCTTACAGCGCACTGCTTGGTTAAGCCAATGACATTTTGTCATGGATATTTTGTTACTGTTTTGGTACTTTTATATAGTGTACATCTGCGTGAGGTACTCTAATGTTAATGTTGTATACATTTGGTTCAAATATAAGGATTACATGCTCTATGGTGAGGCCACCTTTAATAATTTCAAACAGAACAACCTCCTTTTGCAAGCAAGACAACTGCAAAGATCATACAAAGATTCAACTCCTTTCAATGTTGAACCGATTACATACCCAAATAAATGGCATCTCCATACAAATTCCTTGGACAACAGTAAATAAAAAAATAATGAAACTTTGTTGTCAACACCCAAAATACATCCGTCAATTCCACCATTGCCCAGGCATTAACATTTTGCAAAAAAATTGGCAAATACCCCAAGGCTGGCATGAAAAAAAAAACAACTGTTTAAATGCCCCAAGGTACACTGCTGTAATTGATTGATGCATAATTTCAATAGTAAACAAACGGATTGTGCCCTCCAAGACTGATTTTGCCAAACACTACTATAAAATTTGACTCCTCTGCATCCTCTGACCCCAGAAATCATGTTTTCAAGCATGAAAGATAATTGAAAGCTGTTGCTCCTGAACAGGAAATTTCCACAATTTCAGACACAACACCATTTGCTGTAAAATCGTTTCATCATGTTTAACCCCACACATCTTTTGGAAAGCGATTCTATACCTTTAGCCATAAAGGTATAGATTGATATATTACATTTCTAACCCTTTAACTCCCAAGACTGCAAATATCAAAATTAAAAAAAAAAACCTCCCAAATTTCATTTTGTAAAATATTGAAAAACAAATCATACCATCCAAAATTACTGTCGAAGAGGTTTCATTCGAATGCTTGCACTATAGCATTCATACACCATAGGATTTCGACCACAGACTCGAAAGCTAAAACTACACCTGGGACTGACATGGTCAACAACAAATATCAAAAATGAATAAGTTTAATCTATGTCTTTAGCACAAAAAAACAGCTCATTAAAACCAATTCGTCTAAATTCAGTCTTAAGTTCTAAGTCAAAAAATTATCTAACAAATCATAACTGCTGCAGATCTTTACATGCATCAAGATCTCAAGACTGTTCTTATCATAATTGATTAATTCATCTTGACCTTTGTTATTGTTTTCCATTTCCACTCTCATGTCAACCTCTCCATTGAAGTTTCTGTCTTGTACCCAAATGTTCCTCAGTACTCATCGAAATCGTAGACAAATCTTCACTTGATTATGCAATCGACGCTGCAGTCGCCATTTCGATTAAATTCGCTGCACATTTCCTGTTCATAACATTGTGACGCCATATTAAAAAGTCCGAAGCGAAATAATCAACTAACAAAGCGAAAAATTCGGCAAATTATCGTCACATCAGTGGCCAGAAAAGCTGTTTTGACAAACATAAACCGTGTTATCTAAGCCAGCGGTTTAACAACAGATTTACACCATTCCCCCACCGCGATGCGACGTAATCGTGGCCGAGTCCTGGGGGGGAGAAACTCCTACATAAAAATGACGAGAGTGCTCGTCGTACCTTTCAGGGTGCAAAATTAGTGGATTAGTCCCGGGGGGAAAAACTGACCGGAAATTGTCTATTACAATTGTCAGCCTCAGTTAAATTGGTGTTAAAAATAATTTTCATTGAGCCACGCCCACAAATGAGATTCTGGTACCTTTTAGGGGTCTTTTCGAAAGTTTCCGACGACCACCCCCGTCATTTTTATATGCGAGGCACTTCCCCCCCCCCCCCGGGAAGGGGGCCGACTGTCCACCGCGGTCAAACGTCCAAATATGACCAACAATGTATAGAAAAAATTTAGTTGACGTTACTATCTTTTAATTTTTCTGAAAATGATCAGCTTTTTCCGTTGAAAACTGACCAAACTCTTCGCCTGATAAAAAAAATTATGTTGGCAAATGGCGCCGACAATTCTGCAGTTCACAGTATTTAAACGCTTACACCTTTTTTAGTAAACTTTCAAACCATTTGATAAATTCACAGTGTATTCGCAACATATTAAACTTTAAACATTTTAAGTACTTTGCTAAACTTTTACAAATTCCTCTCCCGGGGGGGAGGGTACTTCCTAGTAATGGGCTAATGGGGATGTGCCGCTGGATGGGGTCGCATTTTCACGACTGGATTGACTATAATGGGGTTGCATTTTCAATAGAGTTACTAGAATGGGGTCGCAAATTGTCGGAATTTTTTGGGGTAAGAAAATTCTGGCAAGTATTTTTTTTGGGTAGTTTTAGCTTGTAAATATTTTCGGCTAACAAATGTACCAGAAGGTTTGTAGGTGAAGAGTAAAGTCTCCTACATTTAATAAATGTGTCAACTCATTTGAAGATGACCTAGATAAAAGTGTTCCGAACTCAAGGTAGATGGCTAAACAGAAAGTGACTAAGTTGGAATTGCGAAATTTATATTTACTCAAAAGTGACTAAGATGGGGTCTATAATTGGCCACAAAATAGACTATAATGGGGTAGAGGCTCTGAGAGGCCAGCGGCACATACCCACCAAAAGTTGACCCAAGTACCCCCCCGGGTTCCTCTCGTTTGACCGCGATAAGGTCGAGTGTAGCCGTAGTTCATCAACCACCCCCCCCCCCCCAAAAAAAAAAGTGGTAGAAACGAACTGCGGACCTCTCAGAAAACCTAGGCATTTTTTGATTGGTTACTTTCGATCCAAAACTTGCAACACTGTTGTACAAAATTCATATAAAAGGGAATAAATCAACTTTTTGCCCATAGCAGACAAACAGCTATAATGTCGTTACGTAATCGTTCGCGGGATAAGACCGGCAAAAACCCAAAACCCACTCCAAATAGGCCTAGACCTTCCCAATTATCTCTGAACGAACAAAGCAACACAGTCCACGAAGTAAACCCAAGTCCTTCTGATTCATCGCCAATCTTGATAAAAGAAACCGCCGACAGGAGTAACTCGCAACGTCAGCAAACGGCTTCCAAGACAGCCAGCTGCACTCCGACTAAACGTTCTGATGATGTTGTTATTGCGTATGTCCACCAGTTGTCGCCACCTAAACGAAATCGAAAAGACACAATGGACTACTCTACGCTACTATTGCAGACCGAAGAGAAACCTTATCAAGAAGCGTTGCTCTACTCCAAGCACAAACGTAAAATTCTAACTGACAGTGAATCGTCCCGCACAGCAGTCAAAATTCAGCGCTTCACGTACACAAGCGATCGTAAGAAACTTATCATAAATGACATGACGAACATATCCGTTCCCAACCAAACCGAATATTCCTTTCAGTTCCAAGATACTGTATCCGCATCGCCATTGCTTTCAGTCGCAGAAATTTTGACCTCTTGTTCTGAATGGGATAAAGTGTCGGTATGTGCAAAGGTCATTAACGTCTCCAACACGGAACTTGCTGGTCGAAAAAAACTACACCTGGCTCAAGCCACTATTGCAGATACAAGTGGATCAATTCTGCTTGATATTTGGGAGGAGCATATCGCAAACATCAAAACTGGAAATGTTTACCGCATTTCTCCAGTTCAAGTGCGTGTTTGGAACGAGGCAAAAAAAACTAGCAACCACAGAAACTTCAATCATTACAGCAGTAACAGATGGAACATTGTCTGAACTTGAAATTTCAGAAGAACATCAATTCGAAAGTGACACAGAAACAGTAACAGTACAAAACTTCCATACAGTTGAAAAAGTAGAGCAATTTACTGCTTGCCTCAATTGTTCAAGAAAAATTCTTCAAGAGACTTCGAAAACCATTGTACACTGTGACAGGTGCGGACATACAATGAGAACTTCCCTCTGTTCTACTTTTGTTTGTGCAAAATTACTTTTCCATGTTAATGACCAACAAATTCATGTAATTGCGTTTCAAGATGTACTAAACAATGTTATTGAAGGAGACTTGAGTAGTTTTTCCGAAATAGAAATCGCAGAAATGCTCTTGCTTTTAGAGAATGTAACCATTACATACAATGGAAAGTCTGGAGTGGTAAAAGAACTCAAGTCAGTTTAAACTTATTTCCCTTGTATTATTTACTTAGCAGTCCTTCATAATCATTGCTTGTAGTAGATTTCTATCGTTTTTCTTATCTTTCCAAGACAGATGTTGCGTTCTTTGAAACTCAGTTTCAGTTATTTGTTAATTTTTTAATATGTTGAAATTGCAATTTCGAGTAGTTTAGTGCATTGTTTTATCGACTGCTAAACTTTTATTACTTGTTCATTGAAGTTGGTTTTCTTTTACACCTTTGTTAATAAACTGTTGAAATTACAAACAAAAATATTGATGTTTTATTTTATTAGCACGGGAAAGGAAGAAAATTTCAAATTGCAAATTTAGATAACACTGCTCTAATATGAAATAACATTTAGATGAATCGTTACGACTCTACAAATCCATAGACATTTTAGAATCGAAATCTGTTGTTGCATGCTTCTGAATTTTAACATGACGTAAGTGAAAACCCCAATTAGTAAAAACCTTCTGAATACGACGCAGCGAACAATCTGTCATTATCAGTTGTCGATAATTCGCTAGTCCCCACAAGATTTATACAGTTTCCAATTAGAAATATTCATCGATACGAAGAATCCTTGTCAATGTTCACATTGATTCCAATTCGAATTTCACTCGGAAAATCCACTCACTACTAACACAATAAAGTTAGAATTAGTCGTTCCCTACGCAAGAAGTTAACAATACACCTTATTCCAAAATGGTGGCCAATTTATTATTTTTTTCGCGTTCGAAGAACGCAATTATAATCGCGTTCGAAGAACGCAATCCTAATTTCGTGTTGGAGACAAATTTGAGATTTTTTGGTAGACGGTCTTCCAAATGGCCGCCCCTATTGTTTTTTTTTCAGGGGCTCATTTCCGCCGGAAATTCCTTCGAACGCGTCTCCATTATCTGTGATTACTGCTAGTTTGGTTTGTGTTGGTTGTCCTGTGGTTTACATGCAGTAAAATTTGAGATTCTTCCAAATGGCCGCCCCTATTGGTTTTTTCACGGGCTCATTTCCGCCGGAAGTTCCTTCGAACGCGTCTCCATGATCTCCGATTACTGCTAGTATATGTATGTTAATTAGCCCTTGTTGCCTCGTCAGCATGTGCAAAATACAACAGAATTTTCACGCGAAAATGAGGCAAAGGGGGCTAATTGAAATGCATACAAAAGAATAACAAATTGCCCGCCATTTTGGAATAAGGTGTATGCCACGAGTTTAAGCTGTACACAGCTTCTTGTTTTAACTTACATTTCAAATTCGGCTTGCTGCCATTACTAATTTGAAAAATGACTGCGACCGAACCTGAGAATTGGGTCGAGTTGGCCTAAAGAGGAAGTGACGTCAAGAACTCAACACACCAAAACAAATGTGGCTACTTTCGCATGCATCTTGAGAAGTGCGAGGGTTGCAAGCTCGAGTTTAAGTGACATTATGCCAGGTAGGTGGTGTGTTGTCCAAGACTGTGGCCAATTACACGACGATGAACCAGGAATTTCTATCCACAACTCACCTAATAGCGGCAACGTTCGAGCAAAATGGAAAAGTTTCGTTTGCCTTCACCAAAAGAACTTCAATCCCGGACACGTGGGAAAATTTGCTGTTTGCTCGGATCATTTTAAGAATGACTGCTTTACGCATGCATATCCAATGAAAGGCATAACAAGACGTCTAAAACCAGGATCTATTCCCACCATATAGAAGAAAACATCTAGACCCGTTTCTGAGCGGAGTCGAAGAAGGGTGAGTGAATTTGTTTCTGTCTAACATCAGCTTAGTACGTGTTGCATTTTCTCACTTTCGCCTGCGACGTTTATCATCTGCGCTGTTGCAGACATCCCAACATTTCTGATAATGTAAATCAACAGACTTTTACCTGTAGTACATCGCAATTCTTTTTATTGTATAGTTCAGTGATATAAAAAGCATGTTCTCTTGATAGGTCGAATTGCGACTTTTAGTGGGGACTCGAGAATTTTTATTCCTGACATATGACCAATACATTTATTTTACAATTGTTAGCAGCAGCTTACTAGGAAACTATTTTATTAAGGATAAGTCCAAAAGAGCACTCGTTCAAAATGCAAAGAATTGAAGTATTTTACAGAGTTGTGTTTCAGGTTTAGGTTTTATTTATAGTTCAGTTATCTTTTGGTCAGGGTTCCTTGTAATGTGTGGTAAACTTCACACTCTATGATAGGGCTTTCATATTACATTGACTGGATGTTATTCAACTGACCTTTCCAATTTATTTTATTGATAGATGCTTAATGAACTGTTTGCTGAACATGCCAATGCCCAGCCCATGCAAGCTGAGCAGGCTGTTCCTGATGTTGTCGGTGCTCATGAGATTGAGGGGGCTCCCGAGTTCGAGCAGGCGCTTCGGGACGAGGGAGGTCATGACTGAGGGAATTCGTGATGCTGAGGGAGCTGCTGCAGCTCAAAGAGCTCCTGAGGCTGAAGGGGCTCTTACGACTGAGGGGTCTCTTGCGGTTGAAGGGGCTCTTGTGGCTGAGGGAGGTCCTGAGGTTGAGGAGGACTCCTGAGGTTGAGGGGGCTCCTGAGGCTGAGGGAATACCCGAAGAAGACAACGAGTCCTGGCTGAATACTGGAACAAAGGCGAAGGAAGTGCTTTGGGAAAAGCTAGACCTGAGCTTTGAACTGGTGATTGAATGAGCGCATCGCTCTGGAGCAAGATCAATGACAGGTGCTGTCGTTGGCATTGACAGACGCCCAAGAGCCATAGTGTGTCGTTTACGTGATTGGAAGCAAAAGGATGAAATTCTTAGAGCCGCCCGAAGGATGAAACCGCCTGGTATATTTGTGAATGAAGACCTCGCAAACGAGAGCATGGAAAAACGGAAAGCACAGCTTGATAAACTCAAGAAGGCCAAGAGAGCTGGGAAAACGGCATATTTTGTGTTGGACAGACTCGTTATAAAGGACAGACGTACAGTAGAGTCCAGCTAAGTTCATTTATTTATCTACTTATTCCTTTATTATTCACTAGTAACGATAATATGTCCCTTAATGTTTTACCGTTTAGTCACTTAAATGATAATGAATTCAGAAATGGACCTATTCGTTTCGACCCTGAGACTATCAAATTTATCTATAAATCCTTTGACTTGTGATTTTGGGCGGTTTTTAGTTCGGTCTGATGATCTGGACCCTGACATACATTTCAATATTAGCGGTGGTTGTTCTTACTATGTGGAAGATAAATTTAACGATACTCTTCAAAACGAAACCATGATCAGTCGTGAACAATCGAACTATCTTTCGTTTTTCCATCTTAACATTCGAAATAAGGTTGATGAATTATCGACTCTTCTATCCACCCCAAATATAAAATGTTCTGCTGTTGGGATAACTGAAATCTGGTTACAAGATTCATCACTTGGTGTCAACATTGATGGTTATAACTTTGTTTACAAAAATCGCTCTGCCAGATCGGGTGAAGGTGTTGGTTTGAATGTGTCAGACAATCTTGATTTTAGAATTCGCACAGACATTTATGCTTATGAAGATAAGGTGATGGAATCATTGTTCATAGAGATCATTCGATCCCATGAGAGAAACGTTATTGTTGGTATAATTTATCGCCCTCCAAATCAAAATGTAAATGATTTCGTGACTAGAATGAACGATGTATTAGGAAAAATATCGCGGGGCAACAAAATATGCTTTTTAATGGGAGATTTTAATTTGAATCTGCTGAACAATCAAAATCACAACGCCACTGGAGAATTTTTCGATGGCCTGTATTCGCATCTGTTTTTTCCCTTAATCACACTACCTTCCTGAATTACTTCTCACACTGCAACTCTGATTGATAACATTTTTTTCCAGTCATTTCAAGCATGATTATTTGAGGTCTTGACTATAAATAACTGACATTTCGGACCATCTGCCAATATTTTCCATTTCCCTTGATCATATGCGTATCCACCAACGCCAAGAAAGTTTATTTGTTTGTGACAAAAGCGAGCAAAATGTCTCCAACTTCTTAGAGGAGTAGATTGTATTGACTGGTCCAACTTAAACGGGTATAATGATCCTAATATCTGTTATAGTAAATTCCTTGAGCGATACTCTCAAGCTTACGAAAAACATTTCCCTTTAAAGGAATTGAAACGCCACCTTCATCCGTGAAAGCCATGGATATCTCAGGGCCTACTTAAATCTATGAAGAAGAAAAATAAACTATACAAGCAGTTTCTTTCGAATCCCTCCCCCCTGAAGGAACGGAAATATAAAACATATAAGAACAAATTGAATCACTCCTTAAGAATTGCAAAACGTTTATATTATGATAAGAAATTAAACGAGTCAAAATCTAATATGAGAGCCACTTGGCGTCTGCTTAATGAGGTTATAAGCAACAAGAAATTGAGACCTAAACCCAACTCTGTTTTCAAAGTTGATGACTAAGAAATTTCTGACCCAATGGGGATTGCAAAGCGATTTTGTTATTACTTTAGTAATATTGGACCAAACCTTGCCAAAGGGATTCAATCTGCCACTTTGCATAAAAATTTTCTTTCTGGTGATTTCCCTCAGTCTATGTTCCTAAATTTAGCAACTCAGGAGGAGATTGTAAACATTGTATGTAAGTTTCCGGCGGGAAAATTGGCAGGGTATGACAACATTCCCATGTCTACTATAAAACGTTCTATTGGCAGCATTTCCTCTCCATTAACCCACATTGAAAATCTCTCTATTATTCACGGTATCGTCCCTAATGAACTGAAAATTGCTCGTGGTTCCTATTTTTAAATCAGGTGACAAAGCTCTCTTCAGTAATTAGACCTATCTCAGTTGGGAGTATCTAATTTTCGCGGGTCACGGGTCACGGGTCGCGGGTAACTTGTCGCGGGTTGTAGGTGAAAAACTAATTATCACAAAGCGCTGCTTACGAAGAATTCCTTACACAGGTGTTTCATCTAGACAGGTCACTCGCCCTCTAAAGTACGTACGGTTAGCACTAACCGTACGTACATAGCCCCTTTTTTTATCTCTCCCCAGGAACGCCTCTTGGAACGTTCGACTGTACCGCTTCTATTGGTATAACCGTTCCTCTTAACGACCAGGCCCCAGATGTTCGAAGGCTGGATAACACTATCCACCTGATAAACCGCTATCCATCGGATGTGTTAACAAAACATACTATCCATTATGTGAGCGGAGAACAAATTTATGCCACAGTGTATTTGAATCAGTATGTAAAAACAACACTAGTAGACTTATTAGTTGTATACCTCCTACCAAGTCCGTTGATTATAACCTGAGGAAGGCCAAAAAAAAATGATCGTTTTAGGAATTCTTTTTTTTTATCGCCCAGTTCCTCTAAGAATCCCGATTGTATTTTTAATAATTGATTGTATTTTAATAACGTAATTCAGTTCTGTAGACTGCAAAGTTATTTAATAAACGCATCTATCTATCTGTCTGTCTATCTATCTATCCAGTGGATAGTGTTATCCACTCTTCGAACAACAGGGGCCAACCAGGGCTTTATATATAAGTGCAGCTAAACACGGTACTCATGTCATATACTCCTAAGATATGTCATAAGTAGTGGTTCAAATTTTCCTGCGGTTTAAAGGTTTTCAAGACAGTTCATTTAATTTTGAATTTCTTTTATGTCTCCCTTCCCAGTTGCAATTATTCAAAACGTAAAAATTATGCTAAGTTAATTCTTTGGTCAACAGTCGAGCTTTGTTTGCAAAGAGCGCTAAAAGAACTGTAAAAACATCCAAGTGTTGTGATAAATTTTGGCTATGCGAGATGGCCGATTTATTGATTAAATCTAACACAGTCAAATAAATTAATTGCCAACGATTTGTTCAATTATTAAGCTCTAGCAAAGGTGAGGGCACGAGAAAAAAGGCGCCCAGATTAAAATACTCTAAAAATTAAAAGAGGCGGAGGAAGGGAGGAAGGGAGGAGGGTCGAACTTGCAGAGCGCGTGTCAGGTCTGGAGACAAAGAGGACGAATACATGGAACATGCTTCGTCTTATACCCTTAAACGAAATCGAGGCTATGTACTTTTCCAACCAAACTCGTGACCCTTGCTCAACAGATTTTCTATTGTCATGAAAGTCACCAGATAGTCTCGTGATTATTGCTCAATACTCTTTGTGCGATGTCGGACCCTACTTACTGCTCCTTCTCACTTATTTACAGTCAGTTAAATTTTAATTTATTTAAAATTAAGTCGACTTAGGGGGCAGGAGTCAAAAGGTAAAGATTATGCTAAGTCAATTCTTTGGTCAACAGTCGAGTTTTGTTTGCAAAGAGCGCTAAAAGAAATGCAAAAACATCCAAGTGTTGGGATAAATTTTGGCCACGCGAGATGGCCGATTTATTGATTAAATCTAACACAGTCAAATAAATTAATTACCAACGATTTGTAAAATTATTAAGCTCTAGCAAAGGTGAAGCATGAGAAAAAAGACCACAAGACTCCTGAAGAGAGGCCCGCCCCACCCGAAGACTGTTGACCCAAAAAGAGACCTGAAAGGAGAAAAGAGAGAGTAGCACAGCACGAGCTTGTGGACCAAACTTAAAAAGTATTGACGTTTTTTGATACTAGGTGTACGAATATAGTTTAGAAATGCATTAGATTTCCAACGTCCTAGCTGGCGAATCTGTGTATCAGAAAAACCTTTTGCCGCAGCCCAAGTGGCTGCACCTATTCGAAAACTATGCGATTTGTACAAAGAAGGATCTAGATTATAAAATCTAAGTGCTCTATACAGGTGTTCAACAAAAAATGACCTTTTGATGGGCGCCCCGTTTGGCCAGCAAAAAAGTGTACCAGTGATGATCCCTCTGGTAGAAATGCAATCTAAGACAGTTTTGACTGGACAACATGACTCCTTTTGATAGACATAAGTAACAAAGGGGCGCCCAGTATCACTATGTTTGTATTTAGAAATCGTGAGCTGCAGGGCCATGGCCTGCCTATGGTTATTGACTAACTTTTCTAATTGTGGAAGCGTAATTAGATTGGTATGATCACTTCCGCTAACTGTAATCTCTCCAATACGTAAAAATGCAAAAAAGGCTAAAGAGCTCATAGCCGACAACAGCTTTAACTGATACGCTGACTGTGTTGTGTATTTAAATGCGGCAATGAGCTGTCTCAATATCGGTAAAGTTATTGGAAGACGCACATCGTGTGCCGGCGTTAACTTGCGATAACCCTTCAGAATTTGTCGAATGATCGCAGTTTCTGTTGGATCATTCACTCCCGCTACCTTATGAGCATAACCACTCACACTCACTCATGCCCATATGCCGACTTGGCATGTAGGGCAGCAACAAAGGAAAGCCACTCATGTCTGTCTCGTGCCAGCCTCTGAATGGACCCCCAAGTATGATGGACAGTCTTCAGCCCCGCTTCCACAGTTCGACGCCAGGTGATCTTGGGTCATCCTCGCTTGCGTTTCCCCTCCGGTGTCCAGTGAAGGGCTGTGCGGGTGATGTTGTCTTGCTCCCATCGCATGACATGTCCGATCCATTTCCATCGTCTTCGCATAATCATGGTTCCCATGTTGTCCTGGTTACAGCGAGCAAGAAGTTCTTGGTTGGAGATGGTCTCAGGCCATAATATACGCAGGATTCTTCTAAGGTTTTTGGTATGGAAGGCAGACAGTTGTTGAGGTCGCTCTCTGTCATCCTCCAACATTCCGAGCCGTACAGTAAGGTGGAGATACACAGCTCTGGTACAGTCTTAGTTTGGTCTTGGTGCTGTACTGGGATGAATTCCAAACGTTGTTCAACATTCTAAACACACTTCTGGCCTTACTGAGGCGGTTCTTGATGTTGCTGCCTGCCCCACCGTCATGTCTGACAGTGCTCCCAAGGTATGTAAATTCTTCGGTCGTTGGTAGATCTCCACTTACTGTGACAGGCAATGGGTTTGATACGTTCAGCATCATTACCTCGATCTTCTTCTGGCTGATCTTCAAACCTACTTGCTGTGCAAAGGTGTTTAGACGGGATGTCTTCTCCTGCATGTGCTGGTGGGTGTGCGACATGAGCGCTAGATCGTCACCAAAGTCCAATCTTCGAGTTGTGTCAAGAGGGTCCATCTGATGCCTCGTGCTTGGTCTGCTGTTGTCTGTCTCATCACCCAGTCGATTGTCAAGTTGAAGAGCATCGCAGACATACAACAGCCTTGTCTAACACCGGTCTTCACGCTGAAGCTGGTCTCGCTGCTTCTTACCCTGCATGAGAAGTTGCTGTAGAAGCTCTTGATGACAAGAACAATCTCCTGCGGTATTCCATATGCCCTGAGAATTCGCCATAGACTCTCTCGATAGATGCTATCAAAGGCCTTTTCAAAGTCTACAAAGTTGATGTACAGCTGTCTCTGCCATTCTGTGCACTGTTCGATGATGTTTTGCACGGTGAATATTTGATCTGTGCACCCTCTTCCTGGTCGAAAACCACCCTGCTCCTTTCGGAGTTGCTGGTCCACCGCTTCTGAAATTCGCTTGATGATGATTTTTGCGAGGATCTTGCTTGGAACAGACAGGAGGGTGATTCCTCTCCAGTTGTTACAGTTGCTCAGGGCTCCCTTTTTCGGGATCTTTACTATGACGCCTTCCGTCCAATCTTCTGGTAGTTGCTTCTCGTCCCAGATGGCTGTAAAGAGTGGCTGAAGAACTTGCGCTGCAAGCTCTGGGTCTGCCTTGAAGAGTTCTGCGTTGAGGCTGTCCTGACCAGGGGCCTTTCCGTTTTTGAGGGATCTGATGGCTGCCACAGTTTCTTCTTTCTCAGGTGGCGCTGTGTTTACCTCCAGGTCTTTGGCCGGGTCCTGTACATCCGCTGTAACTGTTGGTGGTGGTCTGTCTAGAACTTCGCTAAAATGTTCTGCCCATCTCGCCTCTTGTTCTGCATCTGTTGTTAGTAGCCGTCCTTGTTTATCGGCGATGGGTGCGTCTGTAGATCCCCGGTACTTGCCGCTGACGAGCTTAGTGATTTTGTACACTCGTCCTTGTTCTCCTCTGGCAGCGGCCTCTCCTGCTTCCCTTGCAAGGCCTTCCATATAGGCCCGCTTGTTGGCTCTAGTCATTCTTTTCACTGTTTGATCAGCTACCCTGTACTGTTGCTTGTACCTCTCTTCCAGCCTCTTTGACTTGGTCTCCAACACTCTCTTCTTAAGGGCGCTCCTGTTCTCAATGGCTTTCCAGGTATCCGTTGTTATCCACTCTTTCCTCCTCTTTCGTCCTCTTCCTAAGCAAGCTTCACTGGTCTGTGTATAGGCTGATCTTATTTGCTTCCACACGGTGTCAATTCCATCTGACTCTGTCTGGGTGTAGTTTTCAGCATCTGCCAAAACTTGGAACTTGTTCTTCAGCTTAAGGATGAAGGCATTCTTTGCTTTGGGGTCGCGCAGCTTCTCCTAGGAGAAGCAAAACTCTGATTCCAAAACCGGGAAGGTGGAACTCGTAGCCTGAGAAGGCAGTTCACCTAGGATTGGGAAAACTCTGATTACAAACACGGGTAGGTGGAGCTTGTTAGCCTTGGCAGGCAGTTCATCTAGGAGAAGGAAAACTCTGATTACAAACCCGGACAGATGGAGTTCATTAGCCTTGGCAGGCAATCGTCTGGGAGGAAAACTCTGATCTCACACCCAGGTAGATGGAACTCGTGAGCCATGGTAGGCTATCATCTAGGAGAAGGAAACTCCAAGTGAAATCACCCCGCCCTCCAGGTCTGAGGTTAGACACAGGGCTAACAACCCTGTTCTGTAAAAAAGCCTTGTTACGGAAACAGCAACAGAGGTAAAGTGCACTTCTAGGTGTGAAAGGCTTCCAGAGTCATCGCAAGATACTCGTGTGAGTGACAGTGGTGAAAGCCGAGTGGAAGCCACTGACAGGAGGATGGAAGTCCTAAGCGCCAAAACCAGAACCAGGATTGGATTCTGGAATGTAAGAACCATGTATGAGACCAGTAAGCTAGCGCATGTTACAGCAGAGATGAGGCGCTACAATCTACACTTTCTTGGAGTCAGCGAGAGCCGATGGACAAGATACGGTAGATACAGAACCAACACGGGAGAAACAGTGCTCTACAGTGGTAGAGATGACGATCAACACCACGAAGGAGTCGCAATCATCCTTAAAAAGGCAATAGAAAAGTGCCTGATGGGGTGGAAGCCTATCAACAGCAGGCTGATGAAGATCAGATTGAGAGGGAAGCACATCAACATCACCATCATCCAGTGCTACGCACCAACCAACGACAGTGAGGAAGAGAGTAAGGAGGCATGAGCATAACCAATAGCAGATAAACAGCTGGTAACAGTTGAGGAAGCGTAATGACGTGAATAAAGATGTGACACAAAGAGTGCTACAACAGCTGGTTGTAGGGGTAAAACTAAGATTGTGTCACCTAAATAGGACTCAGCCCAGTTCGTAAAGAGGTTCAAGGATCGTTTGTAAGCTTCCGTGGAACCCTTAGTTAAACTCGCAGATAAAAGCTGTTTAGTTACAGTGGCCAGCTGTCTGGTAGAAGATGGACTAGAACAATCGTTTGCTCGCGATCCATGCTTTGGTCAAGGGACTTGAATTTTGTGACCGATAAAGCATCAGCTTTGGTGTTGAGCACCCCAGGCACATGAACAGCCCGAAATGGTATATTATGGTTCAAACACTGCAATACAAGTTCACACAACAGAACTAACATCTGTTTATCTTTAGTAGTTTTCCTATTGATTACATCAACTAGGACTTGATTATCGGTGTGAAAGATAATGCACTTATTTGCTAGTTCTGATGCCCAGATGGCAATACTAAGAACAATAGCAACCATTTCTAGAACGATGATGTTTTTCCCTAACCAGCTATTAGGCCATTTACCGTAAAGCCAACGCGAGCCAAAGACTGCACCATATCCTAACGAGCCTGCAGCGTCAGTGTAAAGATGCAGTTTAGCAGACGAAAGCCAATTATAATCCAAAAAGAAAGATCTACCATTATATGATGCTAGGAAAGTAAGCCACAATTTAAGATAGTCTTTTGTTTCACAAGTTAGACGTATAAAGTAACGAGGACGTTTGATCCCTACCGTTAAATTAATTAGGCGGCGTACAAAAGTAAAATGAGCAAGTAAAATTAAGAAGTCCGATTAAAGATTGCAATTCGGTTAAAGTGACCTTTTTTCTATGAAGGAAATCATGAATAAGAGAACTACACTTAGTAAGTTTGTCGCTAGGAAGCCTTGCTTCCATTGTTTGTGTCAAGTTCAATGCCCGCGAATGACAACACACAGTTGGGACCTACTGTTTTCTCCGGCGCCATGGGAACACCCAGCCCATCACATGTCTGAAGGAAGGCTTTTAAATCAGAAGCACAAGATGAAAGAGATTTTCTGACAGTAAGGAAATCATCTAAAAGGTGCAATAAACCCGGTATATGCAATTTAACGCGAGCCATCCATTCTAGAGCAAAGCTGAAACACTCGAATATTTTGCAAGAACTGGATAGCCCCATGACAAGATTTCGATCAACGTAAGCTGAATCAACACCTAACTGAGTTCGCACTAGATAGTATTATAATAGGAGGTGACTTCAACTGCGCTTTAGCACCAAATGATAAAAGAGGCGGGAACCCTGTCACCAAAAAATCCTCCGTTATAAAAGAAATAGAAAAACTGTGCAATGTGTACGACCTAAAAGATATCTGGCGAGTTTTAAATCCTGACACGCTGCGTTTCACCTGGAGAAATAGTTCCTTTAAAATTCAGTGCCGCTTAGACTATTTCTTAATCTCACAGGAATTAACCCCTTTAACCAAAAGAACCGATACACTGTATGCACCTGATAGCGATCATTCTGCTGTGTCAATTCACCTCCAATCCGACGATCTAGCCCAAAAAAGAGGTCCCGGATTCTGGAAGTTCAACACCTCATTACTCGAAGACGAAACATATATCGCATCACTTAAACTAAATATTCCCGTCTTTAAAACCAAGTACGAAGAGGTTAATGACTTAGGTCTAAAATGGGACCTTATTAAAATGGAAATCAGAGGTTTTACGGTACAATATGCAAAAAGAAAAGCCAGTAAACGCCGAGACGAAGAAGTTAGCCTACATAATAAAGAAAACAAACTTCAAGAAAAAGCCGAAAACAACCCACATGACACTACTACCATACTTGAGCTTAAACTTGCGAGAGCACAACTAAAAAGAATCATGTTGCATAAAACAAAAGGAGCAATATTAAGAAGCAAAGTAAGGTGGTATGAGAAAGGAGAACGCAACACAAAGTACTTTTACGGTTTAGAGAAACGAAACCATACTATAAAATCGGTAACGAAACTCAAAGTTGGAGATAATATATACACAGAAAATCAATTCGAAATATTGGAGGCGGAAAAAGTGTTTTATGAATCTCTGTACAGCTCCACAAACATCAGCAATGAAAAGTTTGAAAATTCTCCCTTTTTTAAACAAGAAAATATCACACCGCTTAACGTAGTAGAAAAAAATTCGTGTGAAGGATTGATCTCAATGGCCGAATGTGTTAACGCACTAAAGGAGTTTAGCAACAATAAAACTCCTGGAACTGATGGTCTCCCGGTTGAATTTTATCGTTTCTTTTGGCCCGAAATTAGTGATGATTTGCTTGCTAGCTTCAACTACGCTTTTCAACATAGTACATTATCTATTAGCCAAAGACGCGGAATAATCTCGATCATTCCCAAAAAGTCAAAAGACAAAACGATTCTCGACAATCTTAGGCCTATTTCACTTCTAAATACTGACTATAAAATTCTCACTAAAACTATCGCTAAAAGAATAGAAAAAGTCCTTCCAAGTTTAATCAACCCAGACCAAACTGGTTATGTAAAAGGCCGCTTCATCGGTGAAAATATTAGGTTAATTCAAGATATTATGCACTTTACCGACAAACTAAATCAGAAAGGCATTGCAATATTCTTAGATTTTAAAAAGGCCTTCGATTCTATTGAGTGGAACTATATTTTTGAAGCATTGAAGCTTTATAATTTCGGCCCTGATATTCTAAATTGATTAAAACTTTTTACAACGATGTTTCCAGCTGTGTTTTAAATAACGGACACGCGTCCACCTTCTTTTCCCTACAAAGAGGTGTTAGACAAGGTTGTCCTCTGTCTGGAATCATTTTTGTTTTAGGTATAGAACTCTTTGCTAGAGCTTTAAAGAAAGATCCCACCATCAAAGGCATCCTAGTAAACAAACACGAAATAAAGATAAGCCAGTATGCAGACGACACTACTGTTTTTGTCAGGGATTGTGAATCCGTGTCACACCTGCTCGGCCTTTTAAGTGAATTTAGTGCTTGTTCAGGACTAGAAATTAACAATTCGAAAACTGAAGCAATGTGGTTAGGTAAATGGAAAGAAAAACAAGATACCACCTTTGGCTTCAAATGGCCAAAGGAACCAATCAATGCCCTTGGCGTTTTTTTCTCTTACAACCAAATAAGTGCTGACACACGAAATTTTAACGAGAAAATACAATCCTTAGAAAGAATGCTCAACACCTGGCAAAAAAGAAATCTTACACTATACGGAAAAATTAACATAGTAAAAACACTCGGTCTTTCTAAGCTTATCTACTCCGCGTCGGTGTTAAATGTCCCCGACCATTACGTCCATGAAATCAACAAACTCACCTTCAACTTCATATGGGATGGCAAGCCAGCAAAAGTGAAAAGAAGTACAATAATAGGAGAAAAAGAACACGGTGGTCTAAAAATGTGTGAGTTCAAGATAATGGAAAAAGCGCTGAAGATTGCATGGGTCAACAGAATACAAGATGAATCGCTCGCCTCTTGGAAAATTATTCCTGATTATATTTTGCGTCAAAATGGTAATCTCGCTTTCTTAACAAAATGCAACTATAGGACCAAAAATCTCGATCTTAAAAACCTACCCTTATTGCAATTTCAAAGTCTCAACCTGTGACACAAATGTGAATTTTAAAAACGAGATTCTCTGGAACAACAGTAATATTCTAATAGACAAAAAACCTGTATTTTTCCGACCTTGGTTTAACTCCGGGATCGTCTTCCTGAGTGATCTATTAAACCATGAAAACGAGTTTTTAAATTTTCATGAATTCTCTTTAAAATTCCAGCTCAATGTACCATTCACTCAATATTACGGACTTCTTAACGCCATTCCATTAACATGGAAAGCAAGGCTTAAAAGTCACGGCGAATACAGTGATCAAAATTCCCCAGGCGACAATTTATCAACCAGTTCAATTTACTCTACCCTGCTAAAAAATGCCTTTGTAACTCCAACATCCGAAAATAAAATACGTCGACATGGATTCAACGAGAAAAACATTCCAAAAGTTTATCTATTACCCTATACTGTCACAAAAGAAATAAAAATAATAATGTTCCAATACAAAGTGATACACAACATACTTCCCACGAAAGCGACTCTTCACCGTGATGGTCTTGTTGACAATGACATCTGCAATTTGTGCAACTTTGAAAGACAAACCCTAGACCACTTGTTTATACACTGTAGTTTATCTGGCGATTTTTGGATTTTGTTTCAAAATTGGTGGCATGATAAAACACATGAAGTTATTGTGTTAAACGCAAGTCATATTCTCTATGGTTGGTTTAAGAGAACAAAGCATCGGCAGGTCTTAAATTACTCTATCTTAATCGCAAAATACTGCATTTTTTGCACTAGCTTACGTGGAGAAATACTATCTTTCCCCAACTTCCTTCTGCAAATGCAAGAAAAACTACAAATTTTAAAAGGAATCGCAACTAAACAGAAATCGCTTCCCAATTTCTACCGAACTTGGGAAGTTATCCTTTAACACACAGTTTTTCGTCGCACTTTCTTTGCTTTTTACTGTAAGTAGTTGTATTTATTCCTTTGTTGTATATTGTTGTCTTTAGCTTGTTGTCTTTGCGTCTGTATTACTTACATTGATGTAAATTTAAAATTAATTAATTCAATGAAAAATAGGTCTCGTGAAAATGTAAGTAATTAAGCTTAAGACTCACTCACTGTAATTAATCTAGAGCACATACATGTATTGTCAGTAGCAAACCAATAAAAAAAAAAAATTTATTGTGTCAGCAAATACCAAGCAAATTGTAATCTTAGGGGCTGACCGGAATCAGTCGAAATGCATTTTTTATATCAGTTTTCGCAAGCGCACAGCACCTGCCTGTGCGCCGAATTAATCTTATCGCATCGTCGATATTAACATAGTGAACACTGGACGCAATTTGTGGAATATGTGAATTGACTGAACACCCCTCCGGAAAAGACAAGTGATGAATTAGGCGAAACTCCCCAGGAACTTTCTTAGGAATTAATCCCAAATGTAAGATATGAAATATTGGAAAAGGCCGAATATGAAATGGACCGACTATTCTACCTAATTGAATCACTGGCTAAATTTTCGTCAACAGCATTACTGTTTGTGATAGCTGACAAAAGATTTTGAGCTAAAAAATTACGACGGGGTCCAACATAATCAATGGAAAAACCAAAACGGAAGCCATCAAGTAGGTATTGTCTAGATCGAGCAGGGTATCCTTGAAGATAAGCCTGCAGTTTATCGACTTTGATCGGTGTTGACAGTGGACGAGACAGGGCGGGACTGAGTGGCTGATTTCCTAGCTGCAACATTTGTTGTTGTTCGCGACAAGTTTGAAGTGTGATGTGATTGTTGCCTTGGAAAGGCACATTTGTTTGCTGGATGTTGGGATCCACATTTAAAACATTCATGCTTAAAATTACAGCCGGAACATTTTTCCCCTCGGTGGAATTTCCAGCAAAAGCCGGACGGAAAGGGCGGCTTGAAATTCCTGTTGCGTGAGTCCGACGAAACAACAGTGTCCTTTGTTTGCATGTGGTGTGCCTGCAACCACAGCTCCCAACTTTAAACTTTAAGCTAGTAGCTGGTCAAATGTTAAAAAGCGATCTTATTCCGTAGACTGTCTATTTCATTTTAATAGAACATACAATGGAATAAAAAGTATTAATAGAAAAAGACAAAGATTTCTACTTATGCATTATTTTTTGTTCAAAGTTATTTGGTCCTGTTAACTTCTCTTGAATCAAGCCTCAAGGGTTGCTGATATAAATAAGGTCGGTCAGGCTTTTTGAGCGGGGCCAATTTTCCTTTCCAACAAGCTTAAATGGAAAGTAGTTCCTGATTTTTACCTCTTATTTCGAATAGTGTATTGTCAATGGTAAACCGATGGTAAACCGGGCTCAAAAAAATAAAAGGGGAGCGCGTGGTTCACTTGACGACGAAGAAGGACAAGACGCAAAGAGATCCAATATGGTGGAATCTGCTGACGAGTCAACTGAGCTTAGTTTGTCTGAAATTAAAGTAATGCTCAAGGCTATTCAGAATACAACGGCAGAAATTCTCCAAGAAAATCAGAATCTAAAGGAGGAGTTTAAGGAGTTGAAAGCTCAAATTAGGAGTCAAGATAGGAAGATTCAAGAAGTAAAGGACTCTTTGAAGCAAGTGACAAATGAGAATCTTGCCATAAGAAGAGAATTAAAAGCTACCAAATCGAAGTTGCAGAGCGAAGTCGAAGAATCGGAAAGACTCGCTGATGAACTGGATCATTTAGAGCAGTACACCAGGAAAAATTCTCTCGAAATACATGGCGTTCCGGAAGATTGCTATGAGTCCACCGAGGAAGTAGTTATTAAATTAGGCGCCCTTTTGGGAGTCGATATCACGCCACAAGATATTGAGATCTCGCATAAGCTCAAGCGGAGGAACAAACCAATTATTGTAAAGTTTTCAAGCTACAAGACTAAATCAAAGTTGTATAAAAAAAGAGTCGAATTGAAAAATTGCGTTGCATCGGATTTAATTCCAAACCTTCGTGGCGATTCAAGAAACAACCGGCTATTCCTAAATGAAAACTTGACTGTGCACAGAAGAGAAATTCTTAAGAAAGCGAACAACATGAGAAAGGACCGATTAATACAGAGTGCATGGACCTTAGATGGAAAAATATATGTGAAGACGTCGCCTGAAGACGTCGCCTGAAGGACGGCCGGTAAGCATTTCCTGTGAAGAAGACCTAAATAATCTTTAGCTTTTGATAGAAATGCCACTCCGATAAAAAGTTATTATTCGTTTTTTCAATACTGTTGGTGGGAAGGCAAAGAGGGGGGAAATTAGGTGAGAAAGTTTAACTCCATAAATCGAAGTTTCTTAATTATTTGTAGCGTACAGTTTTTAAGAGTAGTGCATTGCATATTTCGTTTACCCTTTTTTTTTCTCTCTGACTTGCCATGCAGGACAGACAAAAATGTAGTATTTCTTTAAATGTACGAGGTTTAAGGGACCAAATTAAAAGAAGATCTATATTTTCCTATTTAAAAGACCAAAAAGCAACTTTTTGTTTATTACAAGAAACTTATTCAAATTCGAGTGATGAGATGTCATGGAAAGATGAATGGGGAGGAGACTGTGTTTTCTCACGGCTCCTGTCACAGCAGAGGTGTTTGCATTTTAATGGATAGAAATGTTAAAACAAAATGTAGATCTCGTCTTCAGAGACACCTGTGGGAGAATAGTTCTAATTAGTATAACCATCAACGGCCAAAGAATAACTCTTTGTAATATATATGCACCTAACAATTGCTTGGACCAACTTCAATTTATGCAAGAACTTAATTGCTGTCTTGTAGACAAAGCAGAAATTACAACGTTGATAATTGGAGGTGACTGGAATTGTACACTTTCCAAAAAAGATAAAAGTGGTCGCGCTCCATGGAAACCCACCAGCTATCATAATTCAGTATTAATTACCATGGATATTTTCGATCTTCTAGACATTCAAAGAATACGCCACCCCAATGTAAATAAATTTTCGTACACGTCCAAAGCAATGAAAATGAAATCTCGAATAGACTTTTTCCTAATTGCGAAGAATGTAAGCAAATTTGTAAAAAAAGTTGATATACAACCCTCTATTGCACCGGACCATAAAATCATTTATCTCTTATTGTCGTGGCCGAAAGAAAATCCCAGAGGCCCAGGGTTATGGAAATTTAATAACTCTTTATTAACGGAGGAGTATACCGCTGAAAGTTGCGAACTGTATCCAAGGTTTCGGGAAAGACTTAGGTACATCCAGGATAAGAGTCTCTTTTGGGAAATGTTAAAAATGGAAATTAGAAATGCTACAATTGCCTTTGCTAAAGATAAAGCGAAAGTGACAAAGAAACGCGAAGAGGAAATTAAAAAACAGCTTGACTCTTTGGATAACAAAATTTGCAATAGCATAAACTTGGAAAATGTGGATTCCGAGTTGGAAAAATACGAAGAGCTTAAAAATGAGCTGAAGTTGATATATGAAAGGAAAGGCAAAGCTGCGATGTTTAGATCAAAGTGTAAATGGGTCGAAGAGGGCGAAAAAGCAACAAAGTATTTTTTTAACTTGGAAAAAAGGAACTATAACAGAAAGGTTGTGACCGAAATAGACACAGAAACTGGACCATTGATTATGGATAATGCGCAAATTTTGACAGAAATCGAAGATTATTATAAAGATCTGTACAGCTCCAAAACAACTAATTCACAGGAGAGTTTTGAAAATTTTATCCAGAATGTCGAAATACCCAAACTTTCGGTCCAAGAGAAGGATGAACTGGAGGCGGGGTACTTGACCTTTGAGGAATGCAAGAAAATAATAGAGACCTTTCCAAATGATAAATCTCCCGGTGATGACGGTTTCACGGCAGAATTCTATAAACATTTCTTCGACCTGGTGGGTCATGATCTTGTAGAAAGTCTAAATACAGCCTATGATATTGGAAAACTTTCAATCTCGCAACGCAGAGGTATGATCACTCTGTTACCCAAGGGAGACGAGCCTTTAACACAATTAAAGAACTGGAGACCAATAACGCTATTGAATGTAGATTACAAAATCGCCTCAAAAGCAATTTCTAAAAGACTAGAAGCAACACTTGATAAACTTGTTCATCCGGACCAAACCGGCTTCATTAGGGGTAGATACATTGGTGAGAATATTAGGTTGATCAATGACATTATGGAAGACACAAAAAAACAGAATAGTACAGGCATCCTAATCTCAGTAGACTTTCAGAAAGCCTTCGATTCGCTTGAGTGGTCTAGTATTCTGTCAGCTCTACAGGCAAACAACATTGGTGAAGGCTTTTTAAGATGGATTCGTGTGTTTTACACGGACATTGAGAGTGCAGTAGTAAACAATGGATATTTGACTAGCTGGTTCAAACCTTCAAGAGGAGTAAGGCAAGGATGTCCTCTTTCGCCGTACCTTTTTATCCTAACAGCAGAAATTCTTTCGAATGCCATACGTCAAGATACTAATATCAAAGGAATACGCATCTTTGGGAATGAGATTAAGCTAACTCAGTTCGCTGATGACACCAACCTCTTTTGCGCCGATCTAGACTCGGTTAGTGCAGTCCTGAATAAGATCAAGACATTTAGCAGTTTTTCAGGTTTGAAACTCAACATTGAAAAAACGAAAGCTATTTGCTTGGGAAGATGGTCTGAAAATAGAACGAAGCCTTTACGTATGAAATGGGTGCGAGAACCAACTAAAATCTTAGGGATTTATGTATCCTATGATGAAAAAGGAAATGATCAATTTAATTTCAACCTTAAAATACAAAAAATGCAGTCGAAATTGGATATTTGGAGCTCCAGGGGATTGACTTTATATGGAAAGGTGTTAATTGTGAAGTCCTTGGGATTGTCATCTTTGATATATTCAGCATCCTTAACTAATGTCCCCAAAGAAGTTGCAGCAAATGTTAAAAATCGCTTTTTAAAGTTTCTTTGGAAGAATAAACGAGACAAAATCAAACGTGACGTTATTTATCAAGAATATGACAAAGGAGGTCTTCGTACGGTAGATCTTGAAATAATGATTAAAGCGCTAAGGTTAGCATGGATACCTAGACTCCTGGAAGATACCAGACGAAACTGGAAAACAGTCCCAAACTATTTTTTTGAGAGGTGCGGAGGTCTCAATTTTCTTTTGAGATGTAATTACAGCACCAAATATTTTGAGAGCCTGCCAAAATTTTATAAAGACATTCTCCTCTTTTTTGATGAACTTAAACCTCTTTATCACTTTAATTATGACAAAGAGACTCTTCTATTCAATAATAAGGACATTTTAATAGACAGAAAACCAGTGTTTTTCAAAACATGGTTCTGCAAAGGTATTGTTTCAGTCAAGGATCTGTTAAATGAATCTGGGCAATATCTCACCTTCCAAGAATTTCTTGCCAAATACAACTGCAAAACCAACTTTCTTCAGTATTACCAAATGCTAAGTGCTATCCCGAACCATTTACTAAACAAAGCGAAAAACAGACAATACAATAGGCACAAGTTATGTGGAAGGTTCCACAATTTTCCAACTTGATAGGGATACAGAGGTAGATTTAATGAAATTAAAATCAAAAGATTTTTATCAGCTGTTGAATAGCAAATTACATAGATCGACTCCAACTGGTACAGAGCGATGGAATGAATTATTCCAAATAGATAGTGATAATTGGAGTAAACTTTTCAAGGCTGTCCCAAAATTGGCTAGAGAAAATAAGTCAAGAGAGTTTCAATTCAAGTTTCTTCATCGAATCGTTGTCACCAAAAAGGAATTATTTCGATATGGAATCAAAGACAATAGCTATTGTTTGTATTGTGGAGAGTTGACTCGATTGAGCATATACTTTCATAGAATGCCAGTTTACTAAGTGTTTTGTCCGCCAGGTCGTGAATTGGTTCAACGCCTCTAACAATGTTAACTTTAACCCTGTGTCAGAAGTAACTCAAGTAAGTTAAATGAAAATCCAATTATTATATAGGAATTTATTAATGTCCTCTTTAAATATAAAATAGAGAAGTTAAATTGATTATTTTCCCTTTATTGAAAATTTTCCCTTAGCCTTTATACATTGTTTATATTTTTTTTGTGTGTGTGTTTTTTTTGTCCTGTGCTTTTTATAGACCGTAGAGTAAAAAGTGTTTAGTTATTATTTTAGTTATTAAGTTATAAGTGTTTAATTTTATGCTGTAATAATAATTTCAACTGTTACTTTGTATATCATTTGCTGTAATGTAAACTTTTAAAATGTAAATAAAAATGTAAAAAAAAAGCTAAATGTTTTAATGGATATATTTTTTCACCCTTAGTTCTACCATGCTCCACACGGCACGCAATACCTGATGATGCTCCACATCAAAAGTCAAAATGGTTCTACAGCAATCCCAGACACCCACGCACAAGATATTATAATGAGATCCTGCCACAAATATATGAAGCAGCAAGGCCACATATGAGTGAAAGTTCTTTTGAGTCTTATCTGTTTACTGAAAGAGAGAAGAGATTTAAGTTGAAGGGAGAAATTAAAGAGCTTGAGCATGTTTCCTATCTTCTATCTGACAAGAATCCTGCATGTTTTGGAAGATATACAAGACCACACATCCATCCTACTCCAAAGGACCTCAATAGTTGCAAGAGAGGCATCCAAGAGTTATCCTCTCTTGAGGCAGATGTCGATGCAAAACTTATCAAATTGTCAGGTGAATATCAGAGCCTTTTTGATGATAAAGGGAGCAAATGCAAGCCATGGGCTTCAGAACAAAAGCTATACTGTGAAAGCCTAAATGAGAAGTTGTCATGCTTAAAACTAAAACTAAGCAAAGCAGTCACAGATATCAAAAAACAATTTAACACCCTCAGTGCAGGCATTAAGCTGATTTTCTGCTGCCAAGGGGAAAAAGAGAACAAGAAAACAGAAGGAGAACAGAAGAAAGGCCAAAAAAAGAAAACAGGAAAGACTCCAGGCAGCTGTGTTCAAAACAATGAAGAACATTACCCTGGACTTGTGAACCATTGAAAATCTCTGTTTCCCTGAAGGTTACAACATCAGTTCTACAAGCCAACATTCCCTTTGCGTGGAAGAACTCAACGTAGACAATCTTGCTAGGTTGAAGAGAAGTGCCGTCGAACATTTGCACATTATGAGGAATCAAGGACTATTTGCAATGGATGCGTTTAAACTTGTTGATAATACAATTAAAAGAGTATTGGACAGTTGAAAATCCTTGCTTTTTATATGGTCACAAAATGGACCTCAATAGCTCCATATTACAGTCAAACTACCTGAAGCGTGAACACCTAGACATCATTATTGATTTCATTAATCGCTTATTTAAAAAATAAGTTTGCTTTTTTTTGTTGAAGTTATTAAACAAAAAATAGTAATTCAATTAAAAAAGGAATTTTCAAACTGTTTTTGATTTGAAAATCAGGACAAATCAATTACAGTTACATGTCCAGAATTGTTAACTAATATTGAAATAACACGAATCTTAACATGTCACATTTTTTCATTGTATATTTAAGCAATAGAACACATTTTCTATGACTTTACTGGCGTAATAGAACCACGTGGAGTGTTGGGAGAACACGAGAAAAGCTTGTAAACCACGAGCCGTAGGCTCGTGGTTTACAAGCTTTTCGAGTGTTCTCCCAACATCCCGCGTGGTTCTACTACGCCGGTAAAGTCATAGAAAATGTGTTCTATTGCTTTTATGAAATAACTATGAAAAGCGTTTGGAAAGAGAGAAATTTGTTGTAGTTTTGTGCCGATCAAGTAGCTTGTTCTCATAACATTCATCATATGACCGGGAAAACCAATCAGAGCTGCTGAAAGAATGAACTTTACACGATGTCACTGACAAAGCTGCACTGACAAATTCACGGGTTCAACGAAAGTGATGAAAAGTTTTAGCGCTTTGAAATTCGTCAGTTGGAACTTATCAGCTGAAAGAAGAAAATATATTCAATGATTCAAAAGTTCTTTGAATGGGAAATCCAGAAAATTGTGTCCGGAATCTGCCGCCGCAAACATGAATGTACGAGGAAAGTTTGAAAGCCTAAAATTTTTATGGCGTTTGTTGGATTCAAAGATTGCCTTCTTGTCAAGAATTTTTCAATTGGAATAAAGGTTTAAGTTCCAGAAACTCAGCTTTTGAAAATGTTTTTGACTTTATCCACTTACTTTGAAGTGTACAATGGAGCCCGTACTTCTCTACATTTTAAGTTCTGAATGAAAACTAAGCTCATTGTTTTTTAAGCCTACAATTGAATTGTTTGATCATTCCATGCAAATAATTTATTTAACCATAAACCTATAATTTTTGTTAGCTTCATTTTCTTCTTGCTAATTGATCATCCTTGTTTGGACACATAATCAGAATTTAAACTGCATCGGGTACAAAAGTATTCAATGAAAAAATCTCAAAAACAAAACACGATAAGCTTAAAGCGTAAGATAAATGGAATCGGCGGAAAATAATTATCCTAAACAACAAAGCTATAAGCTTAAGCCTTGCTTTTTAATTCCACTGTGAAAATCCGTCTTATTTAGAAGTTATCTTAGGATTTGTAGGAACATTTATAAACTTCAGTTCAGTGAATTTCAATCGGAAATTCCTCATCCTCAGTTTGAAAGCCATTGTTTTCTCTTTGGGATCCATAATTTTTTAGCTTTCCACTAATAGCTAAACCTTCAGTTCAATGGACTGCACAAAGTACATATCGAGGTTGTTTTGATTGTCATTGATCGCTGCATGTAAGCCTTTCCAAGCCAATGTTAAATGAAAATATTCCTGTTGTTGATATCAGTTTTAAAATATTAAAGCTTAGTGTTCTTTTGTCGTTAAGCCGTTTTTTGTTTGCGTGCGTGGGATTTTTTTTCTTTTGTAGGTTTGAGCAGCAACTTATCGTTTACAAGAAACATATCTTCTCTTCTCATCTTCTAACAGACCACATTATGCAATAAGACACTAAACCGGCTCGAGTTGTGAAATTCTTTCTCCTCACGCTTGTGTTGATGCAGTGGAAAATTGAACTTTGTTTACTTTACAGTTTCGCTTGTGCGGTTTTCTATGAGTTTACCGGCACAATAGTTAATAGGTCTTTGGCCAATCAGAACGCGCGTAGTATCTCAGTTATTTTATAATGTAGGACAAAAGACAAGGTGGCAAAATGCCGCCTCAAAACAGTCAGAGGTACTATTATAATACATGTATATGGACATATCTAACATATCCCTTCTATCTTCATAGTCACCAAGCAAAGAACAAAATGCAGAAAGTAAGTACAGCATAAACTCAATACAGATAAAAACAGATCAGAAGATACACATTAACGTCGCGGCAACTTAGCAACATCTTTGTATTTAAAATTCTCCCCACTTAAATCGACACTGTCCAACCGAAATAACGGAATTGTGTCTTAATTTCCTTGTTATATTGCCTAATATACATGCAAAAATTTCTACATTCTGATTGGCTGAGAGAATGTCAATTAATCCCAAACAGTGCAAAAAGTTGAAATTAAAATGATTGACAGGTAAGTCGCAATCTTGTACCAAAACAAAATGGCGGACAGATTTGCAGAGGGCAATGATATTTTAATTGAAAGTTTGAAGGAGAAATCAAAGAACAAAAACACACAACAAAGTACAAACAACTGGCTCAAAGTTTGGAAGACGTGGGCAGCACAAAAGGGCCATGACGAAAATATTGAAAGCTACGAACCAGAGGTGCTGAATAAAATCCTCGAGGATTTTTACGCAACAGTTCGAAAGAGAGACAGGGAGGATTACGAGCCTGACAACCTTCGTGTAATGTTAACTGCTATTGACTGGCATCTCACGGAAAAAGGGCACAAACACTCGATAATTCTCGACAGAGTTCAAAAGTTCAAAGCAGGTTCTTGAGGGAAAAGCCCGGATGCTTCGGCAAGAAGGCAAAGGCAAAGGCAAAGGCAAGCGACCAAACAAAACATCCAGTGAAGAAAATGAGCTGTGGCAAAGTTATAAGTTTGGAAAGGGAAGTCCACAAGTCCTGGTCCAAACAGTTTGGTGGCTCCTGACCCAGTATTTTGGTCTTTGCGGTCGCCAAGAACACCACAGCATGATAGTTGAAGATTTCACCTTGGGATTAGATGAAAACATGGAGTATGTGGAATTCATCGAAAACCCCACTAAAACACGCCAGTCCGGACAGCAAACAGCAAAGCCAGCAAAGCAGACAGCAAAGCCCAGAAGCTTTCTTCCGAAGATGTTGACAACTGGAGACAAGAGATTCCCCGTTGCAATCTTCAAAGAGTTTCTGTGGCATCGCTTTCCGCAACTACGCACAACTGGTCCGCTTTATCTTTCCTGCGTGCAAAATCCATCCTCGCAAGTTTGGTACAAGTGGCAGTCTATAGGAGTAAACAAGATCGATGGCATGGTGAAATCCATCGTCGAAGGAACGTTACTGGAAGATTCATCTAAAACATCTACCAACCATAGCGCCAGGAAAACTGTCGTAAAGAATTTGAAGGCCGCGGGCCTTGAGCGAAGCACCATTGTAAAAATAACGGACCACAGAAACCTGAAGTAACTGGACGACTATGACGAGGGAGACGAGATTGAGCAGTGACAGCTTTCGCATACCATCAGCAACACTAAAAACAGCAACCAGTTAGCCCGAGGAAGCGGCTCAACCCCAGTAAATAGCAGCTCTGTCGGCGCTCAATGCAGCAACTTCGTTCCTTTCAACCAGGCGGGGTTTGTTCTGTGGAATTTTCAGATACCAAGTTACATACAGTACTTTCACGCTTATAACATCCTAGGTTTTTCCAAGTTAGCCTAAACAGGTTCTTCTATAAATGGTGCTTAGTGGAGTGTTAGGCTATTTAGGTTCTTAAACAGGTTCTTATTTTTATAAGAAAGATATGATACCAGTGCCTGGTTGAAGGGCGGCATGTTTATTAATTTAATGCCAAAACCGGCCAGGCCTTTGGACAGTACTGTATGTACTGTATATATACCAAATTTAGAGATTTTTATAGTACATACATGTTTAAGGTCACTACAGTACTTTTGAGAGTCATGTCTTTTATCTTTGCCTGAAGATCTAGCTTTAAGGTTCATTTTCTAAAATAAGAACCTGTTTCAAATTTTAGGCTAAATAGGTTCTTATGTAAAGGGGGTCTAAATTGATATTTTAAGGCTAACAGGTTCTTAAATTCTAGGTTCTTATAAGCGGGTAAGTACTGTATCCGGGCAAAATGACCAGCCTCAGATTTTTATGAACATGAACTCGTTTCAGAATTGTTAAGTCACATTCAACATGGGAAATCCAGCTCCTGAGATCAAGCGCATTCAGCTGCAAAGCATGCAGCCGACGCTGCCAACCAAAGTCTTGGTTCCAACTGATGGTATTTAGAAACGTTTCTTTGAAACTGTTGATTCTTCTTTTCAATCCATAACGAGTATGAGCTCTTTTACTCTTTGAAATAAACAAGTGTTGACACCTTTTTCTCGCTTTTCGGCTTTTACTTCTTTTGAATAATTTTGCAGCCTGCTTTGAGAACTTGTTCTTTTTTGACTGAGCTATGTCAATCAAGCTTGTCATTTTTAACCAATAGTGTTATTGTAGGCGGAGCGCGGCGACCCATGACAACTTTGACTAGAAATAAAAACAGCACTTTGGAAATTTTTGCATGTATATTATTAACAAGTAATCACATGATTATTTTCGTGCAATTTGGAATAAATAAGCACTCGTAAATTTTTCAGACTACAAATTGCACTCGCAGAAGCGGCTCGTGCAATTTGTACTCTGAAAAATTTACTCGTGCTCATTTATTCCAAATTGCACTCGAAATCATGATTACCTATACAAATGCCACCAAATATAGAAGTAAATTGGATAAATAGTTTGCATACAGCAAAACAAAAGCAGTGGATTACAGAAAAAGTGCAGTATTACAACAATCAAAGTAGATTACAGTTCATCAATTTTGATTTCACGACAGGCGGTCAAGTAAGTATAAGTATAATCTAAGGCCAAGCCATTTTTGAATAAATATACATATTGTCTTTGTCTTTTAGTGAAAAATGTAAAAATGCTACTAAAAAGTGCCAAAATGTTAAAAATTATCATATTTAACAACCATAATTTTTCTAATTTCCACGTTTTTTGGAGCCACTGCCTTGACCCACAGTAGATGTATAACTTTGTGTCTGTCCAAGAGCTGACAAATTGGAAAAAAATTATTAATCATTTTGAATAATCATGTAAAATTGCTTACAAGTTACATGTCCAGAACTATTATTGCAAACATCCACATCATTATTTAAACACCTTATATCTCCATAGTTTCTTCAACACAAAGAAAGAAAAGTTCAAGTAAGTGCAAGTTAAAATCAACATAACTCAAGACTTCATAACACACATGTACAAGATTGCACAATATTGTTCATTATTTTTCAATTTGTTACAATGCACACTAAAAATGTAATGACTACAAAACTTCAGAACATATAAAGATGGCATCTTAAAAAACAAACTATGCATTTTGCATTTTCAGAATAATTATAATAATTGTTATAATTCCACATATATGCATATAACATGAACCTCAACATCTACCATTTGTTAAAGAATTTTGTCTATTCACAGTTGAAGTAAGGATTTTCAACACGAACGTGAAAACCACCCTTCTTTATGGTTCAGAAACATGGCGATTGACAAAACAACTGACCAAAAAATTAGACCTTTATCAACAAGTGTCTACGGAAGATCTTGAATATCCGCTGGCCAGAGGTAATTTCAAATGAAGATCTATGGGAAAGAACAGAGCAAAGCCGTATAGAAGAAAGCATTAAACGGAGAAAATGGAAATGGATCGGGCATACGCTCCATAAACCTGGGAATAACATCACCCCTTCTGCGCTCGAGTGGAACCCCCAGGGGTCTAGAAGAAGAGGCCGCCCCAAACAGTCTTGGAGGCGCAGTGTGCATGACGAGCTCGCTAAGAAGAACATCACTTGGATAGAGGCAAAAAGAACTGCCAAGAATAGAGTCAGGTGGAGGTCCATGGTTGATGCCCTATGCTCCCCAACAGGAGCGAAGATGGCTTAATTAATTTAATTTACAGTTGAAGTTACACAGTTAAAACAATTACTCAGAGAAGGACCCCAGTTTCTACAAACTGTCGTCTGCACACACTGTCTGCTCATAGCAAAGAGAAATATGCAATGTATTCCAGGGCATCTTAAATTGCTACGATATCTAAGAACTGGAAAGAAGACCTATGTCCTAGTCATGACCATCTAAAGTGTAGGTGCTTACAAACACAATTTTATCTATTCATAATTCAAGTTACCCATTTAAAGGCAACAACACCAGCACCACAGTGTGCACTGTGCAGACACTGTTTGTTAAAAGCTAAAAGGATGCAATGCACTATACCGGGACATCTAAAGCTACTCAGATACCCCAAAACCAGACAAAAAAACATTTGTTCTTAATTGCTTATCAATACAATAAATTATTTTATCTTTTCAGAATTCAAGTTACCCATTTAAAGTCTACACCAACACCACGATGTCTATACGACAGTGTGCAGACAGTGTTGTTTGCCAAAAAGATGCAGTGCACAATTCCAGTACATTTAAAGCTGCCAAGATTCCTAATAATCCGACAAAAAACATTTGTACTGGTTACCACTATCTAAAGTATTAAGTGTTTACTAGTTCATAATTTCATCTATTCACAATTGAAGTTACCCACTGAAGTCTACTACATCTCCTCTACAGTATCTGCACACTGTTTGTTAATCACCTGGAGAACTGGCAACCGCATACAAAAATTGCAAGTCAATATGAACAGTTAGAATGTAAAGAACAAATGATCAAACAAAGAATTACTTATTTCACCTCCAAAACAACCATTCTGCTACAAAATTTAAAGTAAAGCACTTTGATCAATCTCCATGAACCCACATCTGTTTTCTTTATATAGGATAAACACCGACAATAAATATACTGGATATACCGGTAAGTGACAATATTTATAAAATTATGACCATATGGCGCTCAAGCAACTAAAAGAGTGGAGAGATATGGGCGCTATACCCTAAAACCTGTAGTGAAAAAGGATGTGTATTGTGGGGAACGTCCTTGGACTAGGCATAGAAAAAAAAGCTCTCAACGAATTCCAACCACAAAGCATCATTCAAGACTTGCTGGAAGACCAGGAAGAAACCTCCAAGGAGGAAAACAAGAAAAACAAAACGACCGATAACGATAACGATAACGACACAGACAGACAAGAACAGGAAGAAACGTACAAGAAGGAGAAGAAACAGAACGACAAAGAAGAAAAAGCATCAACGACCATAGACAGAAACGACAAAGGCAAAGTAAGAAGATGTCTTCTTAAGGGTTGCCAGTATGATGGACCCCAACTAAGAAGACACCTGCAGAGCAGACACAAGGAGGAGTGTCCCAACAAGGCTTTCATCGAGCGATTGATTGTGTGAAAAGTGAAAAGCCGATGTACCAGTGTGTTGTAAAAGGGTGCCATAAAATTGTGCAAAGAAATGTGGTACATCTCAGGAACGTCCATGGAACAGACAGGAAGGAGAACTCCCAAATGTCTCTTCAGATGCCACGCGTAAATGGCAAGAGGAAGGTAAAAAAAGTACAAGGTTCAAAGGCAACAAATGGAGGAAGGCAAGGAAAAAAGTTACAAGTGGGTGAATGGTATACAATACTTTTAGAAACTAGTTATGAAACTCTGGCTAAATTAATCACATTGAAAAGGAAGAGTGTATATATAAGTTATAATAACTATTTAAATGAAATAATTAAATAAATAGAGCTAAATAATAAATTGAAGTTGTTCAACATGTCTGACTATCAAGTAGAAAGAGTTTGTATTCTTTTTTAAAACTGTTGAAAGGGAGACACTTAATTTCCATAGGTATTGTTTCCCAGGTCTGTGATGCTACTACGCTAAACCTTGCTAGGCCATAATTAGTTCTGGTAAATAGCCTGTGCAGGTTTTGATTAGCGGCATACCTAGTATTATAATTATGGATACCCGAAACCGGTTACGTTAATTCATAGAGAGCAGGTGTATCCTTTTTTTGATATTGTATTTTATGCAAAAGAGTGCCAAGAGTGTAGAGTAATGAGGAAGAGATGGAAGTCAAGGGAAAAAAGGCAAAAGTAGTGAAGAGGAGGAGATTAATGAGGAAGAGGAAGATATGATCACGAACAGCAACAAAGGAGACTTTCATTTGATTGGTTAATGCTTTCCCTAGTACCCAGGTTCCTCTTACACTCGCGCAAGAGAAATCTTATAAACAAACATGGGGCCGAAGGGAAGACTTCTACTTGTCTGCTTGATCACTTGTTCTAGAGGTTTAGATAAAAATAGCAATGTTCAGGCGTCGTCTTCTTTCAGAATGGCAGAAAAAAAATGGCAATGGGGTGTTTTATGTGCGGGAAATCTTTTTGTTTTTGCAAAAGTCTTAGCTTTTACGAGCGAGCAAATCTTTCCTCCGCGGCTTACTATTCAAGTTTATTGTTTCTTTATATTATGTTTCGAAACAAATGCACTGAATGTGGAGCAACTTGTTCCAAAAGCCGATATGTCGGGTTGGGAGGGAAAATGTTGTGCAGAAAGTGCTACTACAAGATAAGGAGAGCTTCAGCCGCGGCGGTCCTGTCAACCAAAGGAGGTAAGATAAACTTCACGTCAAATCTTTATATTAAGCTTTAAGTGATATTATATAGTAATTTCGCTCCTTTTAAAATTAATTTCAGCGTTGTTTTTGTTTTTTACCTTTACTTGAAATAGAAGAAGCGTTGCAAGAAGTGCCTGTGTTTCCAGCGCCTCCTCGTGTCGTTTCGTGTTGTTTCGCGAGAATGAGTGTGTGGAAGTTTTCGGTAGGTTTCATCTTTTGCTCACTGCAATTTAGGCTCAGAAGACAGATACTACACAGAAAACGTTTGAATATAGGAAATCATTTTATAAAGTCAAATGAACTAAGTGTCATGTCTCAATAGCCCTCTGTGATCTAGTCGGATGCTCTACCACTGAGCAACTGGGACTCTGGTGAGCAAGGGTGAAATGTGGGCTTTTGACTGGAACCGCATCGCGCAGTCACACAGCCAAATGATAACACATATGAATCATAACTGCATCTCGCGTCACATTAAGGCATACATATGACTCATAACTGCATCACGCAGTCACATTAAGGCATATGAAAGATGCAACCAACCAACCTCCAAAGTGAGTGATTAAAACTTTTCAAACATGAGAGAATAGCATCAAACTCGAAAAAAAAAACATCACTTTAGTACCAGCCCCATGCAAGTGCTTTTGTATTCTTTGCTAATTCCTTCTGTCGTCACATATTTTATGTGACAGGGGTAATTATGGGCACTTCAAAAGATTTTAATGGCTGGAAAAATACAGATTTCCTAAGCAATGAGTTGTAGACTTTGAAAAGCTTTCCAAATTAATGTGTGAACTATGAAAAACAATGTTGCAGAACTGATTATTATTACGGTCATTTTTGTTTGTAGCAAAACGACAAGACACAGCTAATTTCCTAGTCATATGACTTTTAATGCATTATACAGTCTTAAGGTTACAGTGTACCTTCAGATCGAAAATTTATTGAAATTTTTTTTGGCGTCAAAATAAAGTTTACAGAATGAACTTTCATCCAAAAAAAAAATTATCGAAAAATAGTGAAAATTGACGGAGACATGACGGTACAACTTTTGTGGGCGGAGTTTGTTTATGAGGCGTGTACAGTGTCCAGATCACTTGCTCAATAAATTCAAATTATCCAGAGCTACTTTGGACAAGAACATTGGACGGGTGGAAAACGACGAGACCTCACTGCGGCAACTCCAGGACAAGCTAACAGTTGCAAGAATGGAGTTGATTGATTCAAACAAGTCTCAACGCAAAGATGCGCAGAACAGAGTGGCTGACATCGAGAGATAAGTGGACTCTAAACTGTCTGACCTTAGAAAATCTCAGGACGCACTGAGAAAAGCCATTGGTACAAGACGAAGCCTTCTCCAAACACTGGAAGCTAACAGAAATGATTCGTCGAGTTTTTCCAGTTCAGAAGGTGAAAACAGCTCAGTAGAAACTAAAGATGAAGACTAAAATCAGCCAGGACGAGACTTTGAACTGTATAATTTAGGAAAATTTATGAACTATAAAATTATGTAGTGTTTCGGTTTTGTTGGTAGCTAGTTTGCTGGTTCACTGTTAGCGTAATAACCCGATAATTTTTGTTAGCAAATTTGCATGTTATAAATTCACTGTAAATAAGTTTGGTTGAATGTTAATTTGCATGTAAACACAAGATAATTACAGTGTAGTTTGGTTATAATTGTGGCTTCGACCACCAAATAAAATAATTATCTTCTAGTTTTTGTTCCTCAATTATCGAGAGGCAAACATGAGTCTTCACCTCACGCGGTCTGTCAAATTCAAACCATGTGTCGCACGAGTGATCACGAAGTATTTTGAGATTTCACAGAGCAAAGGCTTTTTACACGTACACCCGCAAAGGTTTTGCGATATTTTTTTTTAAGCAGAATGATTTATCGGAAATAAATATTTCTACAGAAGGCCGAGACAGCTACCCTAATTAGCGCCACGTTTGGCCCGTTAAATATGGAAATGTCGCGCCTTTTTGCTGTCGCAGAATAAAAAACTTTGTTTATCGATAGTAATCTTCCGCTATCGTTCGTGTGAAAAACTGATTCAAACTTTGGAATTTGACACGCAAACATGCAACGTTTGATGATAAGCCAATTACTGAATTAGAGCATGTTTTTTCTTCGCGTACATGTATTTCCGCTTTGATACAAGCAACAGTCTTGCGCGAGCAAAACTGTCGCTTTATTTCTTTTCACACACTTTCACTAGGGAGCCTGTTTGCAGGCACATCATTTGAATAACGCTAGGAAAAAGGTATAATTACTTTTATTGAATTTGGAGGGAATGAACAGTGAACGGAAGTGCACTTTACGTCGCTTCACGTCTAATGCGAGGGGACTGGGGACAACTTTGTGGTCGGCCATTTTGCTTGTTTGTAATCCATATCGAACCAATATCTGCATCATGCTGCTCAGAAGCGCTGTTTTCCATATCCGAAGTCGAAACAATAACGGAAAAATATGAAAACGAATCATTCATTATTTCTGCTTGTCAAAGTTTCAACTGTTTTGACAATCGAATAAGCACGAAAGTATTTTTCGATTTGCACATTTTCAAAACGATTTCGAACCCCCTGGAAAGTAAACTGTTCGTGTAACCCCCTAACCCCTCGGAAATTTAGCCCTTTCAGACCCCCCTCCCCCTCGGAATTTCTGTGATCCTCCGTGGGGGGGGGGAGGGTATGGATATTTTCTGGAACCACACATTTCAGTTGCAAGTCAGGTTTGAAAGGAAAAGTGGAATATTTGTACAACGGCAGGTCAGCTGTGGTTGTCACCAACAGTACCCCATTTTTGTTTGATTACAATCTTAAGAGCCAGAAAGTCACTGTTCAAAAAAAAGGAAAAGGTATAGCTAGCTGTTAGCTTGAAATATTTGTATGAAATGCTTAACCCTAGTTGATAATTTGTAGTTATGTAATTAATTCTAAACTATACAGATAACAAAAAAATGAAAATACAGCAATATACAGATGAACGTTCAATTATATGTATATTAATTTTCTGAATTTACTTAAACTGAGCTGATGGATACCTTGTTATACATCAACCATCAGGACACACTGCAAAGGCCACAAAAAAGAAATCATCGAAACGTAAGGAACTTTTTTCGTAGTTTCATGTTGTTGGTTGAAACCTGAAGTTCAAGTGATAAGCTTCTGTTGAAACCTATAGTGCAAAATAATTAAACTAAAAGAAATATTATATGGTATCACGATTCTCAGATACTTTAGTCTGCTTTTGAGACGTCAATATAAAGTCGTATTGTTGTCTCAAAAACCAGCCTGTGATTGGTTGAAAATTTCCCGCGGCAATTTAATGGGTTCCTTGCGTAGAAAACCAAAATTTAAAATTATCTTCAAAGGAGGGGCAAAAATGTTGATTACTTTGTCAAGTTTGGCAGATAAACAACGCTGTATTCAATGCAACGACCCTTTCTATCGAGAGTTAACGATAACATGAGTTTAAAAGCTGCTTTTGTTCGTTTGAACGGTTTGTTTACATTGAGTTATGCTGTGCGCGCGCTATCATGCCATCATAATTTGAAAAAAAAATTTGGGCTAAAACCTAGGCAAGTTTGCGTTATTTTCTCATTTTTTCGATGTTTGTAACTTTGAAAAACTTCGAAAAGATGTTCTAACAAATTTGTTCCATTTCAATGCGCAATTTATAGCGTGAAAAGTCCGTGTTTTTGAAACTTTTTTCCTAAACAAAAATATGAATGCGTACAAAACGTCGTGTACGTCAGCTCGTGATTAGTAAGAATTTCAGTTTTAATCAGCACAAGCTATCTTCAGTTTTGCTTTCTTTTTGCCCGACAAACAGTTGAATCGTGATACAAAACTAATTTCGATTTTGAGACGGCAATACTGTATTATATTGACAGCGTTGGAAGAAAATATATTCTCCTTATTGGGCGGAGTCGTGAATACGGAATATATTTTCTCCTAACTAGCCGTCAATATAATGCAGTATTGCCGTCTCAAAATCAAAATTAGTTTATATTATTGAACCTGTGTGGTCTATGTTACTGGGAAAAAAATAGACTGATATTTTCTCAATGCGGGCCAAACAAGCCTGGTTTCTACTTCATACAAAGCAGTCTTCTTTTGAAATACAAATCAGTGAAGTCCGTATAGATGGGATCGAAGCAATCACAATGTCCCTTTTTACTTTGGACAAATTCAACCCTGCATATGTTATAAATATAGTCCCCATAATGAAAATGATAAACGGAATATTGAACATCGAAAGGTATTATCAACAATTCAAAAACTCATTAATAATTCATGAGCATATCAGCCAATCACACGATGCAAATCGATCACGTGTATGAGCCTTTTTACCTGGTAATCTACGGTCATTATGAAAAGCCTGGTGGCGGCTTTGATTTCAGTCACAGGGGAGTTCGGGGCTGAATGGGCAAACAATGCAATTATCGCTGAATTTTTAATAAGAATGATTTTAAAATGACCGTGATATTTATATTAAGATCACACGTAATCTTTATATAAAGATTACTGATATGGGTAGTAATTGTTCAGGATTCTTAGTGCAACAAATGGTGACTTTAATGTTTTTGTGCAGTACTGTTTTACGAAATCTGGTCTTTCGCCATCTTATTTGGAATCTTCTCAACAAAATAAACAACCAACAGTTTAACAAGGGAGCCGTTATTTGAATGACACCAGCGCCCTCGTGTAAATTGCCAGGTGAGCGACTGGTTCGCAGATGCAAGCTGCTTATTTCTACTCGTTCTCTACCTCTGAAAAAAAGAAATTGTCAGCCGTTTTATCTACCGTACCTGACAACTTTAGTATAGCATTTTTTAGTACATGTTTTCCCTCAGAACTATAAAATCCCAAAACTTTCGAGAGGAGCCGGGAAGCAATGGTCACTTCGTCGAAGACGTGGCACATGTGTTGTATGCTAATCAGTCTAGTCAACTTGTTTTTCTCGTATGCTAATTTCCTCTTTGCACAAAAGCGCAATTGTTGTAATTCCGAAGGGACACGCTTTTGAAAGAATGTTTTTGAAGCCGTTCAAAAAACTCACAGCACGTGTATTATTAGGTTTAAAAACTCGAGGCTTCGCCTCGAGTTTTTAAACCTGATAATACACTACTGCTCGTTTTTTAAACTATACTTAATTTACTAGCTGGCATATATAATATTGTTTTCCAAGGTACAAAAGAAAGCAACCTGTTGACAAAGGAGCAGCGGCTGCACATTGTGACAGCGCAATGTCAGCAGGTAAAGGAGTTGGTCACCATTGACCTACGTGATGAAGCTGCACCTTCAAACAAGAGGGTCTCAGAGGGCTGCAACAACCTATCGTGTGCAACAGAAAAAGAGAAATTAAGGGAGGAAATCAAAGCCCTCAAGCAAAACTTGGCTGATTGTGCTGGTAATTAGTTGCATGTATTTTGTTTGTTGCCCAGATATAGTTTATTTAGAAGTACATACATACACTAATAATTTATTTGGAGATCATATAGAGTACTAAAATAGTCCCTAATTATAAGGGAAGTGACGGGCACCAGGTGCATTCTAATTTTGCAGCTTTCTGTACGTTGCATGCATGGCTGAGCATATATAACAGATACAGGGCATAGACATGTTTGATATGAGACAAACATGTTTACTGAATTAACGCTTTATATTGATAATAACTACATAATTTGATTCCAAATTCAGTGATATACAATTATTTTTAAATAACTCACTTTGAGCTTGAAATGATAACATAACAAGCTCTTGGCAATATGCATGCATGATCTTCAAATGTGTTGATGATGCAAAGCTATATTTTCATCATTTAATTTTATTTGTTTCCTATGATAATTGTCACTGGTGTGAATAACAATTAAGGTATATGTGTACTAATTTTGTTCTCTTTGACAGCTTCAAAAGAAATTTCTGGCGGAGGATCTGCAGATGACATTGCGCATGATGAACCTAATTTGCGCTATGGGAAGGTACCACGGCAGACCGCACTAAACAGGAAGGTATATAATAACACATATAATAGATAAATTTAGGTCCATTGACCTCAATTTTGGAATTGTATCAGTAACAGAAAAACATATTCAATCATGAATCACATATTAACATTTCAAAAGTAACATATTGTAAGAGCCACTTATACTGTAGCTGTTACATCCATGGAAGTTAATATGCAGAATCATGTCAATTAGAAGATAAGGTGTTGTGAAGACTTAATGACTGGGCATGATCAGCGAGATCAAATAATAAATTATTCCCCTTGCTGCTGCCGCAGTGAGGGGGCCTGAAGCGACCGAGCAAGGCAGCAGTTCTAATCGGTAAGGGCAATAAAGCTCGATTTTTTTTCTACCACAATGCCTTGCACGCATCTGCTTGTGACATGAGAATTTGCCTCGCAATTAGCCTTGCAATTAACAATTAGCCTCGCTTTGACGCGCGTACTCACGTGGTAACGCCTTCATTTATCGCTTTCGCTTTTGCTCGCGTCAGCTCGCTGCTCATGTGTGGAACGTTTGGCTTTGGTTACTTTCAGGGGTGCCGCGCTATATACCGAAAGAAACTGTACTAGCGCACGCTAAAATAGCGAATTAATGTCGCGATCATAAAATTGTCATTTTGAGAGTAAACATTGAATGTTATCGACTTTCTAAACGTAGTAATTTCTCTCGAGTCGGTAATTGCATGGTTGAAAAAAAAAACTGATTAAGAGCAACTACCCATGTACGGAATGATTCATTTTTAAACTTTAATTTGTACTTTGATGACGCTATTTAACGACATTAAATTCGCTATTTTAGCACGCGCTATATACGGTTTTTCTTTAAAACGTTTTACTCAACTTTACTCTTTATGTTATCGACTTTCTAAACGTAGTAATTTCTCTCGAGTCGGTAATTGCATGGTTGAAAAAAAAATGATAAAGAGCAAATACACATGTACGGAATGTTTCATTTTTGAAGATAACCAACTATGTAACCAAGTTGGTCTGAAGAGGACGAAATACACATTAACAAAAGAACCAAGGTTGATGACCCATCTGACAGTGAGACATATTTTGATATCACTGAACTCCAGGACAAGGAAGATACTACACCTTTTTCTGTGATAACAGATATTCTAAGTAACGACACAACAACTAAAGTGAATATTTCAGGAAGAATAACTCTAAATGGTCAACCTGAAAGTGTGTACACACAGGGAAAAACACTAAAAAAAAACAAGAAGGCACACTAACTGATGAAACAGCATCTATCAGAATTGTTCTATGGGAAAGTGACATAGACAAGTTTCAGTCGAAAGAAACCTACAGCTTGAAGAAGGTAATGGTCAGGTCCTTCAATGGCCAAAAATACCTCACAATTAACAAACAAACAGAAGCAACCAAATGTGATAAAACAATCAACCGAGAAGATGAAAAGTCACTGGACAGCAACATCAACAAGGTTCTTTGTCCAACAGAAGGCGTGGACAGCATTCAGAAATTTCTCAGCTGTTCAAAATGCCAAGGAAGTGTACCTCCTAGTAACCAGAAAAAGTTTGTGCAGTGCAGTACGTGCAACCTTGCCCAACTTAAGACCAAATGCAAAACTAGTTTTTAAATATATATTTTGTAATTATTATATTTTGTAATTATTAAGTATATGTGTTGTAATTTTTATATTGTAAATTTAAGATTGTTTTAAGAAATTTGTTAATAAAGTATATTATTATTATAATTATTATTATTATTATTATTACAAGTGAAACCGGAAATAATATATTATAATTCATTTAACATATTCCATAGACTATAGTCCAGAAAAGAACTTCAACAATGTTGAAGCAAAATCTGCGCCATTCAAGTAAATCCTCCAAATAAACATGTGTACATCACATGGCCTGCTTTTCAAAGGTGCTAATTGTGGTGTTGGGAGGGTTCATACTAAATATATAAAGTTTGAGGGGACAGCAAAAAATGCGCTTACCCTCAGCGTAAAGTTGTGTAATACGGCTGAGTATTTACTGACTATAGTAAAAATGCCCAAGGCAACTGTATTACGCAACTTTTTACTGAATAAATGTTTATTATACAGTACGACAGAAATATTCTCCTGAAGGCTAAGTTTTTGTAGCTGTTTTTCCTATTGCACGGTCAGAAGAGTGTAATAACGTGTCATATTTGCACTCGTTTTGATGCATATTTGCACTCTACAATGCTATGTCGAATAATAATGTATCATACATTGTATTTGCACTTGTTTTGGTGCATACATGTATTTGTAATGTCAAATGCCACATGCATGTTGCAAAATAACACCATTATACATTTATTTATAAAACAGCAGTATTTGAAAAAAAAATACATATTTATTTAAATTCCAATGATAATACATTAAAAAGACTTTCTGACACACATAAAAGGTAATTGATTTGACAAAATGTACTGGTCATTATTATTAAACTATTGTCACTTTACATGTCTTCCCTATATCAACCAGTGTACATTCACTTGGAAGGTGACAAAGCTTTAGAAAAAAGTAAGAACATTTTCATGATGCTTAAACTCTCTATTCTGTATGATCTGGGAATGATCAAACCGTACATGTACATGTATATAACCAATTCACTAAGAAGAATGTCCTATCCATCAAGTGTTTATTACTTTAATTTACTATTTGTTTTCATGTTTTTAAGAAAGAAAGAAATCCAGTTTGCCAATGTTTCAATATACATGTACCTCAATAAAACCTTAAATCTTTGCAATAATCTGTCACGACTGCAGGGTGGCCTTTTTCGCAGCACCCAAAAATGGCCACAAACAGAACCTCAGAAAGCAATGTACCCTGGTTGAGACTGACCCTTTAATGATTTAAAGGGAAGGTCAGATAATTACACTATAACGCTTTTTACAAACAGACAGCTGGTGTCATTATTAATTGAAAATATTTTAGTCATTGTAAAAAAATCCATTTACTGTTTTAGTAGTAGAAAATCCACCTTATGCTTATACTGAATATACTGTACCAAGGGATGCCTCTTCAACAGTCTGTTGAAATAGAAAACTTTTAATTGCACTTATTGTTTATGTGCATCCTTACTGCACATACAGTTGATGTCACAGTGCCATGCTACATCATGCAACTCAGCCGTGCACAGAGGAATCAATGTTAGAAAATGTTTGGCCAACCCCCCCCCCCCCCCCCCCCATAAATACATGTATTCTAAATACATTGTATTCAGTTTTCTTACTTTTCTTCATTAAGAACCATCTTCCTAAGAACTGATGGATCAAAACGTTTTGGCTGAATGAAATTGGCAATGCAATTACTGTCAATATGCAATGAAAGAGACAATTTCTTGCAAGTTATGTTCTGAGCATGTGTAGTCCATATAATAGGCACAGTACAGTACAACTTAACAATAGTAATATTCTTAACACTGTGCTGGAGCAGTCGTACAGTATGCATTAATTTACAGTATTTACGATGAAAACATAATATAAACATGCATGTAATATAAACCCACAACCAATTATTCTTATTTACATGGAAACTAATATACAGTATTAACAATTTTAAATTAACATACCTTAGAAAGATCGCACATTTGCAATGGGTTTACAATGTGGTGTAGACTTTTATGTCCATAATCCATGACAGTACATGTAGAGTATGTGATGTTTCCTGGGAGAAACAAATGATTAATATAGGAAGTAAGCATCTTGAATTGATAGATAATTTTTTCAGACATAAAAAAAGGATTAACTGCTGGTATACATGTACCTAATTCAGAACTGTCACTAAGGGCCGGGCACCAGGGATTTCCCCTGGCTACTATGAGCATGACCCCATACTTTCATAGGAAAAAAGAAGGAAAATAGAACCAAAAGAACTCCCCAGGGCCCACAGTAATTGGCGGCAGCTGTTGTGGTCACCCTGCCATAACCGAGTAGTTGTTTTCTTTGTTTTTTTATCATTTTCTTTGTTATTAGTTTATTTGAAGGCGAAGTCTAATAAATAAATAAATAAATAAATAAACCTATCTTAACCTTATCTTGACCTATATTAAATCTTTATTACTCATGGCATAGCCGAGGAAGAAGTTATAAATTTGGCTTTGTGCATGCATATTTTTGTCTCACTGATCTGATTAATTCACAATTGAAGCCTTGTGATCTTGTGGCCTCATGTGTGTTAACTTGAGAAGCAGAAAGAAGAATAACAGCATACAAGTTTTCAAGACAATGCGGGGTATTCATGGATGGATAGGACTGTTTGATATTGTGTTCACCGCTTATTGCCACATGGGAATTTTGTTCCAGCAAGTTTTGTGTTTTATATAACTTTGCATTTCAGTTAGCGATGGTGGTTTCCAGTGTCAGCTACTGAATGTAGTCTTACTTTTTAGACACAATTTTATGTTTCTCTAGAAAAGCACTCAAAACATTTGGGAATCAATGGGTTAAAGACACCACAAGTTCAAGCTGTGTACAGCTTCTTGTTTAATTATACCATCCAAGTTTCATTGTCACAGCTCTAATACTACTGATATTACATGGGAGGACAGAGGGAATCCCCTAATGCACAGTGCAATGAAAGGGCTCTGAGAGCCATGCATCTCATGAATATGAATCAGCATAAGGATAATTTTAGTTGTTCTTGATGTTTTGTAATTTAGCAGCGTCACTGTGATAATTAACACATCTTAGGATGACAGAAATATCCATTGTGTGAAACGAGACAGCTGGATGAGCCGAGTAAGCAAGCAATGACAGCAATACAGTGACATTTCCGTAAATGCTACAAATCTATCTGAAATCCACAGATTGGTTATAATTTTCCATCCTAAGTTTGAAGTCCAAGAATTGAAGAACAAAAAGATTTTAAAATATTTTAAACAGTTTTGCATGACATACATGTAGGTATGCACCAAATCATACCAACTCACATGTAACATAAGTTATATAACATCCGCTCACATGTACACTCTACATGTACTACATGAATATTAAACTCACGTGCCTTATAATTACATTCATTTGTGTCTCTTTAGAAATCTAAGTATTTCTACCAGCTGCTTCTAAAAATATTGTAGAAAGAACTCTGAGTTATAACGCATGCTGCAAGATTGGGCATTATTAAATTAATAAATTGAAGAACAGATTATGGCTCCATCAATTCCAAGCCCACTCATTCCCCCCCCCCCCCACCTCGGGCATTTGTTGGGCATGTTATAGCTTTTCCTTCCCAAGGGTGGGGCATTTACCAAAACAGGTCAGCCTGGGGGTGGGGCATTGTCAAAACAACCTTATCTTTCAGATTTTAAAAGTTGACTCATACAATGCTTAGTTTTTTATTTTAAATTTCTTGATTGCCCTCAAAAATACAAAAACTGAGTTGATAAACATTGTTTGGGTCCCACAACAAGCAACAGAGTAAACGCAGTCACATTCCATTTTGGGCTTTCACACAATTTTCATGACAGGCAGGCTAGTGCCTTACCTTTCAAGTGCCACAGAAGATAATATCAAGGTAAACTGTCAATTCGATCAGGAATTTTAGAGGGCTATCTCAGAGTCAAACGTTTTGCGGGAACAATAAATTAAACACAAATATTTAGAACAAATGAGGGAACGGATGTAAGTAATACTGAGGAAAATGAAAGAATTTCTAGCATGAATAAAGATCCATTTATTTGTGAACAATTATTGCTGCCATAATTAATTATTATAAAATAATTAATTATTAAAATAATTGCTGGCGAGCGTTAGCGAGGCAGCACACTATTCTTGGCAATAGGGGAAAAATCCAAAATTTTGTCGGATGTAAGATGGGGTGTATGCGCAGTGGCTTATTGTCACTGTCGCCTAGCAACGTCTGTCATTTTACTTTGCAACGCAATCAATCAACCATGACAACGAACGCGACAACTGTCTAAATCGACAATCCATGTGAGAATCTGTCACGCTGTCAGACGCTTTCGCTTTCGAGGTGGTACATATTTTCTAAATGTTTGCTAAAATTAATGTCTTCATTTGCTTGTGAAATTAATTATTCATTATGGTCACAAACGATTGCTTGCTTAGTAGGTACGTATTTTCTTAATGTTTGCTAAATGTCTTCATTTGCTTGTGAAATTATTCATCATAGTCACGAACGATTGCTTGCTATAAGCAATTTAAAATGTCCATCGCTCGTGGAAGCGAACCACTAAACTGTAAAATCAAACGACTCGTTTGCACTTTCACACAAGTTCTTCGCCCATTGAGGCAAATAATTCAAAATCTGTGCCGTTTGTGGCGGATAATTCGACCGTTGAGTCATGCTCTTTGCCCACTGAGGCGAAAGAATTGAAAAAATGTTAATTGCTCGTCGAAGCAAACTATTCTGTGAAATCAGATAATTGTTTCACTCTGAAATCCAACGACTCTTTGCTCATTCAGAAGAGTTCTTCGCCCGTGGAGGCAAATAATTCAAAATCTGTGCCGGCTGGGCCGGCTGATTCGACCGTTGAGTCATGTTTTTAGGTATAACTCTAACTTGAACAATGAATGATTAAAAATGTAAACAAACAGCCGTAAGTAAAGATACTTAGCAAAGCAATGTACTTTTGTTTTGTTTTTTAAGAAAGCTATTATGAAATCTTCAATTAGCTTGAGACAAAACCCTCTTGAATTGTCCTTTGTAAAAGTTATTTCTCTTCAATGTCAATATTACTGTATCTTTAAAATATCTGTAACTTGAACAATAAGTTCTTGGTAATGGTTTTTTTTATAAAGCAGCCCATAGTCCATAGTTAGTTTAGCAGTGTGGGTAATACAAGTCAGTAAGGCTATGGTTGGGCAATTTTCAAAAACACCACTTGCTGTAGTAATTTTTACAACTCATCCAGGGAAAGCCTACTCTACTCACCCTTTAAACCCCTTCCCTTAAAAAGTTGAAAAAATTTACCGGAGCTGTCCAATGTTCAATTCACTTCCCGCTGTTTTATCCCCCTTCGCCAGCACTCACTTTCACATTGAAATTACTAGTTAATAGTTACCGGTAATTAATAATTAAAATAATTAATTATTAAAATAAATTTTGATCTTATCCCTGGGCATTTGCACTCTTTCAACAGCCCCACCATGGGGATTTGTATGTACATGTATAAGCTGACCTCACCGTGGGGCATTTGCAACATTATTTAAAAAAAAAGAGACAAATGTCCGACAAATACCCAGTGAAGGGGGGGGGGGGGGATGAGCGGGTTTGGAATTGACGGAGCCATTTGGGGGGGGGGGGTAATGGGCGGGCTTGGAATTGACGGATCCATTACCTTTATCCGACTTGTTCCTTCTTTGAAATGTAAACCAAAATATGTACATGTGACTGTAGTTTTTGAAAGTCTGATTACCTTAGGAGAACAAAAATACATGTAAACAAAACTTCAAAATGGCAATACAACTGTAGTTGATAACAAATTTAATTCTAGAGCATGATGCAAGATGCAGACTTTTAGGTTTTGGTTTTACTTCCACCTCTAATTTCCACTGTCAAAGATCTATTGTACATCTTTGCACTTGAAATACAGTGAAACAGGTGAATTGAAACTAAAGGCAACAAAACATCTTTCTAGCTACATGTACACGTCATTTTAAAACCTCTTATAAGTTCAACTGTCGAAAGCAAGCTTAAAACCTTACCGTATAGCATAAATTACGTGTTCACTTTGAAAATTACCACAAAAGCTACTATCAAGCTGATATCAGGGCATGTCAATAATTTCAATAGTCTATGAAAATCGATCCTTGTAGATTGAATTCAATACTAATCAATCGACAAATACTGGAATTTGATAAAAGTCGATCACACCATTTCTTTTTTTTTTACAGTTCGATTTTAATCGATTTCGATCAACAAGTATCGAAATATAAAAAACAAAGTTGACGAACGCGGATAAACGAAGCAGGATCGGCTATGTCAAAGACTTTATTTTACCGATTTTACACTGTAATTGGAAGCTCAAATAAACACAAGCTGAAATCAGAAACTACTCTTTTCTTCCAGTAAAAGTGATTCATTTTCATGTCAAATCATTTTACGTCTTATCAGTGATTTATGCATCTCATTTTCATGCTACTTCTTGATCGCCGCCTTCTGTCATGCTGTGTCACACTGCTTCTGTCCTGTTCTCATTAAACCTGATTAAACTCCAGCGTTTATCAACTTTAACAGAATTTAACGGCTTTTTGGGGTCCATCAAGCCCTGAATGAACCACTGTTTATCTTGGTTTATCATTTCTCAAGGTAATTATTCGATTCTACAGTACATTGAATAACTCCACTTGGTCGCTCAGTTTTTTTTATGTAAGTTTATTGCCGTAAAGATTTACTTCAGAGCGGTTTATACTTCAACCTGAAAAGTCGTTCGAGCTATTAAAAAGTCTTGTTAGTTTGGTTAATTTCGTAGCCATGAAAATCTTGTGATTATAGACTTTTATAAATTATCGACAAATTAAGCCTGTCGATTGACAATTATCGACAAACATCGAGTACTATCGACTCATCGACTACGTTTTCGATGATCGATTTAGATCGACATGTTACGCCCTGTGATATTTATTTTTTTCAGCGCTCAGAGTCGCGGACTTTTGCAAATCTGTTTGTAAACAAAGTCGCTTATTAATTAATAATAAGCTTAAGCTTCAGCTTAATTGTAAACTAGTTAGATGTGCACAATATCAAATAGAAACTAATGTGACTAATAAGCTTAATCAATCGCCCCAAACGGTCTAAAATAACCCTGAACCCTGTCCAGTTGGACATTAGGTTGAAAGTTAAACTTAAGTCTTACTACATGTAATTTAAAACTCAAGTCACCTACCTTTTCCAGGTTTTCTTGTCCCTTCTCAAGTTTCTCCGGCTAACCTCTCGCGACCGGCGAATTCCTTTGTACACTCTTGGCAGACTTCTTTGCGCTATGTCGTAAGTTAGCCACGAAAAGAACAGTTTGCAAAGCAATTTCTCCAGCCTTTTTTCACTAAACAGGGCTCTGAATCGACGAAATAAAATGGCGAGTAAAAATGGAGGATGCGGGACGGGGGTTGGTGTGAAAACTTGAACCAGTCCTCCCGCTGACCATGTCCTGCAAACCCGAGCGGGGGAGGGGAGGGAAGTGGACCGAAGGGGAGGGGAGGGTGGGGGAATAAAAAAAAAATCTAACCCCTGATCGGTATGAAAGAAAAATGCTACAGAAAAACTGCCAACGCCATTGGTAAGAGGTTAGATAAAAACCACTTATGCAGATTTGTTTATAGCTCTAAACTGAAAAGTCGCTGAACAGGATCAGGAAAGGATGGATTTTCAAGGACTTCCAACGTGTAAAACTTTTTTTCGTCACCTTCATTTTTACCAGAGGAGTAATAATCGCCTTTTTTATACACAAAAACAACATAATTTTAACCTGGGCGGAAAAACGGAGATTTATTTAAGTTAATAAAAATGTTTGATGGTTCCAAAAAGTTCCAAAAATCAGTCAACTTCCGTGCGTTCTGGTCACGTGTTTCATGACGTCATACTGATGACGTTCATAAAGAACTTATTTTTAGACTTATATCTACCAACATTACGAAATAATTTAACTTTGCATTTCACCCTTACAAAGATACATGTATACAAAGATACTAGTCCCCAGACCCCTATTTGCTCATGTGTATAGCCCCCTTAATTTTAAAAATCCAGAGTAATAATGGGCATGCGGAAATGTTGCAAGCGAATGCCTTCCTTGCCAAGTTGACTGTATTTACATTCATCAAAGCATGTTCCTAAAAAACGTTGAAAAGCACCTGGGGACATGGTCACGTGACTGATGACGTCATAGCACTTAGTCAATTAAAACAGGTATTTTATGGTAGTTGCAAATAGCATGTGGTGTAGTATCCTCATACACTCAAAATTGACAGAGTTATTTGGCATCGAAAATTTTTCTGGTGCAAAGGGTGCTGGGAAGGTTTTTATTATAATTATAATATATTATTTAATTACTGTTTTGTTATTTTCGGAGGTTTACGGTATGTGGTTTGACATTTGGAACGAGTCCGGCTGAGATCAGCAAATCAAATCGAGTTGTGTTTATTTTGTTCTGAAGTACCAATGCCACGCTATGCGGGGCTTTTAACAAACTACTTGGCCCCGGGGGCGGGGAAATTAGGGGGGTTTTAACACCAGACAAATGTTAAATTCCCTGCCAGGTCCTGGGGCTCGGGGGGCCGCTTCAATTGACTGATGCATTACCATATGCCATCTTTGTTTACAATGCTCCTATAGACTTACATGAAGTAGCAGCCTGCGCCATTGTCAGCGGTCGCGATTCCTCGGTTGCTAGGCAACTGCAGGACACCAACACGATATATATAAAGGCAAACCTAACCTGCGATCAGGCATCCACGCGCGATTCCACACGAATCTGCGCGACAAATTTATAAACCTCAATTCGCGAGGAATTATTCTACTCAGTTGCTGTACAATAATTAACGACTTTTTCGTTTCTCCGTTACAGCCAGTACGTTATACAAGAGGCAGTGGCTTGCAAAGAGGGCCATTTATTTTGCAAGGCCTGTATAGGCCAGTGGGTCAATGTCCACAATAGAAGGAACTGCCCTGTCGGAAGACAGAATCTTCAAGTCTCCGACTTGAGGAACATAATTGCTTTCGACAGGGTAGTTGACTCTCTACAAGTGTTTTGCTCGAGAAGACAGGAAAGGTGTTCATGGACGGGTTCGCTAGAGATGAGATCGAACCACAAACGGCAATGTCTCCAGGAACCCGTCCAATGCACACTAAATGGCTGTAACCAATCTATGGTTCGTCAGCTAGCCCAGCACTTGGCCACGTGCGACATGAGGGAAAGACAATGCGGACATTGTGATGCGCGTTTGCCCGTGAGGCATTTATTCAACCACGAGCGCTTCGCCTGCCGGAGGGCACCTGTATTGTGCCCGTTTAATTGCAACGATCATGCCATACCAAGGTATGTATCGCGAACTTTTGGAGTGTTTAACTGGTATATTAATTCTTAGTCGATCGTTTTAAGCGTATGTTGAATAGTGCGTGGCGTAAAAAGATCTTATGAATGGTTTCGTCATCACGCTATTACTGTCAGTGCCAATATTTCCATTATTAAAATCAACTACTACAAAAAATTCAAGCATTGTTTTACACTACACGCTGAAAATATTGACAGTAGAGATGACATTCCGAGGAGAGAGTTGCGCAAAAGAGCTGAAGCGAAATTATCACGACCTTACACAACCGATAGCTTGCTCCATAACAAATTAAACGATATTACAATTTTGGGCCAGATTGAACTGATAAAAGACGTTATGCCATGGTTCTTACTGTAACTATTTATTCGTAGGGAGGAATTGAACGGGCACATTGATACAGACTGTCTCCGGGTGTATGTGTCGTGCTCGGTGACTGCATGCACATTAAAAATAAGAAGAGAAAGTGTGGCAAACCACTTGGAAGCAGATGCTCCTCGTCACGTGGGTTTGCTCCTAGCAGAAAGAAGAGCAAACCGACTAAACGACGTAAGTTATAAAGTTCAATCTGAAAAATCTCAGAATTGAGGGTTTGACTATTCTGAATACAAGAATTGGAAGATTTGTTGCGATTATTTGTTTTGAAATCAAGCAAAGTGCAAAGAGGCAAAAAGACAATTGTAAAAAGATAGGAGGCCACACTAGTTTTATCTCCCCAACAAATTTAACAACTGGCCAACAAATTTATAAACACCTCAGTCATAAAATCGCGTAAGATACATTTGAAATCATATTTAAGTTTCCTTTTTACATTGAATTTTAGATGACACCATCAGCATCACCAGGAAGGGTGCACACGTACTATTGGTCTATTAACCAACAAGACACCAACGTAGGCCCGGCAGTAGGCATTAAAAGCCCATTATTCGGCTCTTTTTTGCGAATAATTATTGTGCCCAAAATGTCCACTGCCGGGAATATGGGAGTGTTCCTGTCTAACCAGGGAACGGATCCAGCTTGCTTAAACGCGAGGTAAGTACGTCACGAAAAAGCCCTTAAACAAAGGACATCAGACGGAGAGAGGAGGGAGTTGAATGCGAGCGACCTCAGATTGTCTGAAAATTAACTATTAGCGATTAACCCGATCTTAAGGCTATTGAAATAAGTACTTATAAATATCGCTCTTCTGATTTTTATACGACAGTGTTGCCCTGCGGAATGGAAGTGATGTTTTTCTTAAACGGACGCCAGCAACGAAGTGAATCAGCCAGTCGCCATTCGGATGGGAGGCCTTTCTCCCATTGGAGGAAGTCATGCGCCGCTATGTTAATCCCAATGGGACCCTTTCTGTCCAAATAACCTATCAGATTTTGGACTAGAGGGTACCATTGATATTAAAATTGCAGCGAAAAAAGATATTGGTAGGTAGATGCAACCTGACAATTAGCGTTTCTTCCTTGCTAGCATTCCCCACCTTTCCCTTAAGGTTACCGTGTACATGTATGTACCTTTAGATTGAAAGTTTATTGAATTTTTTTTTGGCGTCAAAATAAAGTTTGCAGAATGAACTTTCATCCAAAAAAAATTATCAAAAAACAGTGAAAATTGACAGAGAAATGACGGTATAACTTTTGTGGGCGGAGTTTGTTTATGAAGGGATATGTTTTTCTAAGCGTTGTTTACTCAAAGTTCATTTTTCGCTTGTAGGGGACACTTTAAAGAGCTACAACTCAAAGGAAATTTGTTCGATTTTCCTGAAATTTGGACAGAAGCTAGGCTAACATATAATCAACAAAAACCTTTCGGCAACTTTCTTATTTCTGAAAACTCTTTTGTCAAGAGCTATTTCCGTGCGATCAGTCCAATTTTTTCTCTCTTTTTTGAAAATATTCTGTAACTTTACACTGCAATTGAATATGGGAAATCGCCGACACGTTTTTTTAGCCCTTCGTGTCAGGAAACCCGAATACAAATCAAATTAGCAAAATACAATAATCGCTTTGAGTTATAGCGTTTTAAAGCTAATTCGGACGTTCGAATTTAGAAAGCGTAAAAAATTCAACAATTCATTTTATTACCAAATGGTTTCCATATTTGGATAGCCAGCTCTATAAGCTTTAACTTGATATCTGGGTTTAGGTATATTAAGCATAATCTTAAGACGCTAGAGCTGTTAACAGTTATACTGGAGACACCCCCGAAGGTACACGGTAACCTTAAGTGTTCGGCTCAAACGATTAAGGTAAGCCAAATCTTACTGCCTGCCTATAAATAAGTTCTTTCCTTGCTGCATTTTATATATCACCACTACCGTGATAAAGTAACATGGTAGGCACTCGATGATGCAAAAATGGTTCAAATAACTTTGTAAGTTCAAGTGCAATTAATCTGAAATTTTACCACAATATAGAATTTGTCATTCTTAAAAATTTTATATTTTATAATTGGGACTTTCAGAAACCATATATCCCAAGAGACTAAAAAAAGTTCGTGACATCATTTTCCCGCCAAAAATGCCAAAATCTGAAAATCTAAAATGTAGGATCTTTAAGAATGACAAAATTATTTCAGTGAAGCATGGCATTTTTGTAGCCTTGAGCGCCCACCGTGTTGCACGTTTACTTCTTGACTTCAATTTTCACTCACTGGTTGTTCAAACTGGGTAGATAAACTCCGAGTTATAAGTACTTGCACTGGGCAGTTCAAGTTCCTATTTTTTTATTTTTGGCAGTGAAATTAATGTAGCTTTTTGTAAAGAATTGCCGTCGGAGAACTTGAAAGCCTTTTCATGTTTTCATAGTGTTATGATAACACGTAGTAACTATAGCAGTTTGAGAAACGAGTAATAGTTGTTTCTTTAACTTATTATGGAATAACGTAAAGAAATGTGTATTTTGATTTTATTCCTAGAATTACAGTTAACGGTTTTCAATCACTTGTAAGCGTGGTAACATCTTTCGTGTTTTATATTTGTGTTCATAGTTCATTCTAGGTCAGGTGTTAATACGTAAATATGAATAGTCTATGGTTTTTAACACAATGTGATGTTACAAAATAGTAACTGGGGTTCAGTTTACGCTCGGAAATGCCTGATTATACTATATTAGTGTATCGAGCACGCTCTGTTCCAGTGACTATTTTTTTTGTATCCCAAGTGGCGTTTTATATTTTATAACAAAAAAATATGCGCCGTGGTCGAAATGGCGAAACATGACACATGTCGCAAATTGTACTAAACTGAGTGAACCTTAATTTAACTTCTTCCCACTGGAGTTAATTTTATTGGAGTCATAACTCATATGGAGTTAATTTATTAACTTCTATTTTAACCTCGGATTCGAAGTTAAATTTGGAGTTAAAATAATCCCCCCCCAAAACACAAAAGAGGAGGGGGGGGGGAGGGTATTTGGAACCTAACATTTCAACTCCATGTGTTGATAACCCTTGGAAAATTACAGTGTATGTGCAACAAAGTGCATCCATGGACTTGGAATGCAATTTTCACTATAATTCCTCGCGAAGCGAGGGCCGAAGGCCCGAGCGTAGCGAGGTTAATAAATTTGGCGGCCGAAGGCCGCTCGGGTGTTCGGGTCTCGGGAGCTGAGCCGTGCGCAATCGAGCGAAAAGTTTATATATATATATATATATACTGAAGATGTCGTGCAGTTGCCTAGCAACAAAAATCGTGACCGCTGACAATGGCTCGCTCTCATGTTTATTCATGGTGGCGGCCGGGGGTTGGAAGCCTATCCCATAATGTCTCATCACGTGACCTCGCATTTGCCAGTGATCGCCAAGGCAAGCAGTGGCTGTCAAGACACCCTTTTCAAGGCCTCTTGTCTGTTGGTCTTCTTTTGTCAGGATTTGCAATGTTAAGAAAACTTCTCTTGCAACGAACAGATACATGTTTTCGAAAATTTGTTTGAAGGATGACACGACAAACGAAATTTGCGCGCGCTTGAACGCGTAAGCATCCAACTGCTTGTCCACGCATATGACGACACTCTTGCACTGTGTTAACCAAATAAGTGCTCTAAAAAACTGAAAACCTTTAGGAAAAAAGTTCTTCTCTTAATAGCTATTTGTTTTATCCACGGTTTTAGCTAGACACAGTAGTTCTGATGTCAACGACAGGAAAAACTGTAACTGACGCGTACAGCTAGCTTGTACGCGCGATATAGCGCGCGATATAGCGCGCGCATATATTTAATTTTGCTACGTGTTTTGTACTGATTTGAGCTTTCAGCACTTACGCATTTGCCAAGATTTTTTCCGCTATAACCTATGTAACCCTTTTTATACTCATTTACTTGAACTTGCTTCGGTCTAAATTCGTTTTATTCCTCAAAGAATTTTCATATTCAACTCTGCAAACGTACGCGAATTTCCTAAATCAGCTCGCCGTCAATTCAAAGCATTGACTGAAAGTACCCACACTTTGATGGTTTTATTCAGCTTGAATAACCTGGAGGGATCTGGAGGGATCTGATGTTTTAAGTCGTTATGATATTAAGGAATACGTAATTTATGTTAAAATGCTTGTGATGCTTCGATTAAGAAGGAGGTACAACTGCACTTTCCTGGTATTTTCGGGGATGATCGCCATTTTCCTGCGAGCGGAAAATGAAATTTTCTAATAAGGATGAGAAACGAGGATTAAACTTAGAAATATAAATGAAATTCTTGCATTTTAATTCTTTTCTGTTACCAACGAACTATTTCTCTGATTCCCAAGTCTCCCATAATTAAAACCATAAAATGAGACTACCGGCAAAATCACCAAAATATGAGATTTTACAAAAAGTTTGTTTATTCGCTTCAAATGTCGCCGGTAACACGTTGCGTTGCATCATGGGATAGGCTTCCAACCCCCCCTGCTCTCGGTGAAACACGACCAATTTCTGATGCAAATGAGAGAGAACAGCAAATACAACAACGCTGGATTGAACAGGTGGCTTGAAATCCTTTCTCGAGAAGATTAACCACTGAAACTCCGCTGGAGCGAGAACGGCGACTTGAAATTCAACGCGATTGAGCAACAAAGAAACAACGACAGCATCGATTACAAAGACTTCGAACAGCCTGACCAAAATGCCTCCATTAGAATTCTGAACGAAACCGATCAGAAGAGCGCGATATAGCGCGCGCATATATTTAATTTTGCTGCGTGTTTTGTACTGATTTGAGCTTTCAGCACTGATTGTGATGCATTTACCAAGATTTTTTCCGCTATCCTTTGTTCAAGACGGCTTTTGGAAATACAATGTAACCCTTTTTATACTCATTTACTTGAACTTGCTTCGGTCTAAATTCGTTTTATTCCTCAAAGAATTTTCATATTCAACTCTGCAAACGTGCGCGAATTTCCTAAATCAGCTCGCCGTCAATTCAAAGCATTGACTGAAAGTACCCACACTTTGATGGTTTTATTCAGCTTGAATAAACCTGGAGGGATCTGATGTTTTAAGTCGTTATGATATTAAGGAATACGTTATTAATGTTAAAATGCTAGTGATGCTTCGATTAAGAAGGAGGTACAACTGCACTTTCCTGGTATTTTCGGGGATGATCGCCATTTTCCTGCGAGCGGAAAATGATATTTTCTAAGGACGAGAAACGAGGATTAAACTTAGAAATATAAATGAAATTCTTGCATTGTAGTTCTTTTCTGTTACCAACGAACTATATTCTCTGATTCCCAAGTCTCCCATATTAAGAGCAGTTCTCTGTAAGAATCGAGAAAAGTGGGAAATGAAAATTTTTGACCCCCCTTCATATTTTGCATGCAGATAGGTCTTCAGGGGGGATGTTCAAAAATGACCTTTGTTAAGGTCGTTTCTTCTTTGTTGCCATGGTAACACTGGATGTTTGTTGGTGCCACTAAACCCAATTTTGACCTCGGAAACTTCCTTAAAAAGTGCAAAATGTAAGACATCGTTTCTCCAGTCCATTAATACTGAACAAATCAGGACTTTTACCAGATGTAAAATCTTTATTCTAGTTTACATTTATGCATGTGGCATTTTGTTACATCAATTGCACATGAACTTAACGGTCAAACAACTTGATGGTGTTTCAGCCATTTTAGTTGACGAGTAAAACTAGCAATACCTTTTCTTGAATTTTTCCAAAAGTACGCCGATTCTAGAACTCAAACTACGTGGCTAGTTTAAATAGATACTCTAGTTACTAAATCTATAAAAATCTCTGCGGGGCGGGTTAATTTTGGACTTTGGTTCACTGAGGAAAAACCTTCAAAAAGCATTTGTTGTAAACTTTGGTGAAATTAACATTACGTTCATTCGACAGAAATCCTTTAAGAAAACTCAATCGGTCTTTAGGCTTAAAGAATAGCATGCACTCTATCAATGTCTGGTCAAATCGGCTGTTAATAGCCGTTATTTTTTGAACAATCTCAATCCAAAAAATTAAAAGCTTACTTTACTGTTTTCTGCAGTTCTCAACTTTCGAAGAACGAGTCGGTTCTTTCCGCACAGCATACATTTTCGGCACAAAATTCGGATATCTAAACCATCTCTTGTGGCTGAGCGTGCTGTTTGTCTTCAGTGGAGGTCCATTAACCCATCACAGTGCAAATAACAACAGCTTTTGCAGTACCCGGAAGGTAACCGAAGCAAGCCATCATCGGAAACTTTGTTCGTCCACGTACAATTCTGCTCTGGATTTACCGCATATTTCTTCGTCATATTTCTCATTATTCGCTCCAAAAGAAGATAAAACGGTTTTCTGATTAATCTTTTACAGTCAATCACATTAGGCGAGGCATTTTACCCCTTTTTTCTCCGTTCTTTATAAGTCTCTCGAAGTCCAGGCCACCAGTTCAGGCAAAGCCCTGCTGGTCAGCGGTAGAATCTAAAATACAACGTTCCTTCGTAAAGTGTTTAACGTGGCGTCCTCATCCTATTACATTGTCACTGACTGTCGATTCCATCCTGTTTACGTTGAGCAGCCTAAGGGTACATATTCCCATTCTTTTGTTTTCTGATACGTAGACACGTGAACAAAATAAAATACCAAACAATAGGCATGGGTATTGCCTTTAGTTTTATTTTTGGCGGTATCCATGCGATGGACTATTTCAGGAAGTCAGTATTTACTCTGTGAACTCAGTTTATGGGTGAATTTTATTCACAGCTGTCTGATCATGATAAGCGATTCATGACGAGCGAATCATAGCCGGTGAATCATGTCTGAAAAACCCCGGCAGGGTCTACACAGTGAAATCGGCTGAAGGAAATAGCTTGTATTTCAGCCGCATAACTGGCTTAGAAGTCGACGCAATTAAAATTCGCGGAATCACGTGTCCGCTGAGAAAACATACGGAGACGCATAAAACTATCTTAAGTATTAGGAGACAATCAGCTCAAGAGCAACTACCGGCAAGAAAATGGTAGGAAATATAATAAACAGTTTGAAGAAAAGTTTGCCGTTTGCCGAGCGTTCTTTGTCCTTTGACGGCTATTTTTCAATGGAAGAAGCAAACTTTCAGTCGCAAAAGTGATCATCAAATGACGTCAGAAAACGAAATTATAGCCACAGACTGTATTTTATTGAGCTTTGCATTAATCAGAAAATGCGTAAACCACTAACAAATACGATATTCATCATTTAACTGCATGAGCAAAGTTTACTTTTACAGAGGTTCAAAAGTTCCCATCAAGTTCGTCTGTTTTGTGGGTCTCCCGTTTATCTTATCGGTACCGATACATTTTTTTACCGTACCAATCCGAGTACGAATTCATGATGAGAAACGCTCTGATGGTTGCGATTTGGTATAGCAAAAAAACTAGGAAGAAACAGACTAGAGTGTACTCTTCTTCCAGTTTTTCCATTTTCCGACATTGAGATCTGAGTGACATTCGCATCCTAGAAATTTAGTTGTGGGAACCTATTGTAATTTTATGAGTGTAAAAAGAGTGGTGAACTGCTTGTGTTTACTTCAAATATATACACTCCTTCCCCTAGAAAGTGTGTGTACAAATTTATTTTGTTGGATACTATGCACTTCTGAAAACACTGTAACTACGGCACTTACGTTCGTGACGCAAAGTTACTCGTGGCAAAAATATGCAAGTTAGAAAGACAAACGGAACGCAACAGCTGCAGCTTTGAGCGGCGAGCGCGCTACAACTAATTTGTTTTGATGGTCAGGTGGCTATTAACAGATGAAAGTAGATTCAGCGAAAATCAAAAGTTCTTTCTTGAAAGCAAGTTTTTGCATAGAGAGAAATCAACTAAAAAAGGACGAGCGATCGAAGCGGTAACAAAGAAAATGCCAAGAAAAATTAGACGCAAAAATTCGGTTGTTTACAGTTGAAGTATTCCTAAGGAGACGGCAAACTTGCTCGTACTTTCCTTGCTTTGCAGCAAAAGAAAAAATAAATAGATAAAAGAAGCAGCTCACCGAGTCACAGAACAGGCATTTACCAAAAACGAAAATATTGTACGAAAGTCAGCTACAGAAGAGAGCAAGAGTTATAATATCAGAAGATAATATCCAGTCGTTGACCTTTTGTTCACGTTTTCGTTTTATCAGCAAAGAAATGTACGGGAAATGTAATCTACTGTAAATAGAAAGAAAATCTAACGAAAGAAGAGTTCTGGCATTCCAATTCCAATACTTTCTGGCACCTCAATATGATGCGGACGGCATGTTGGCATTTTATGAAGTCAAATCGTATTCTAGTTATACCGCTGACCAGAGATGTTTTTGCCTGAACACGAAAGAAAGACGAAAGAAAGACGGTAAAATGTTTAGCTAAATGTAATTGATCGTTAATCTATTAATCAGAAAACGGTTTTATCTTCTTTTGGAGCGAATGATGACATGTGACGGAAAAATATACCGTAAATCCAGATTAGAAATGTTCGTGGACGAACATAGCTTCCGATGATGGCTTGCCTCGGTGACCTTCCGGGTACTACAAAAGCTGTTGTTATTTGCACTGTGATGGGTTAATGGACCTCCACTGAAGACAAACAGTATGCTCAGTCACAAGAGATGGTTTAGATATCCGAATTTTGTGCAGAAACTGTATGCTGTGCAGAAGAACCGACTCGTTCTTCGCAAGTTGAGAACTGCAGAAAACAGTAAAGTAAGCTTTATTTGAATTGAGGTTGTTCAAAAAATAACGGCTATTAACAGAAGATTTTACCAGACATTGATAGAGTGCATGCTATTCTTTAAGTCTGAAGACCGATTGAGTTTTCTTAAAGGATTTATATCGAATGAACGTAATGTTAATTTCACCAAAGTTTACAACAAATGCTTTTTGAAGGTTTTTCCTCAGTGAACCAAAGTCCAAAATTAACCCGCCCCGCAGAGATTTTTATAGATTTAGTAATTAGAGTATCTATTTAAACTAGCCACGTAGTTTGAGTTCTAGAATCGACGTACTTTTGGAAAAATTCAAGAAAAGGTATTGCTAGTTTTACTCGTCAACTAAAATGGCTGAAACACCATCAAGTTGTTTGACCGTTAAGTTCATGTGCAGTTGATGTAACAAAATGCCACATGCATAAATATAAACTAGAATAAAAGTTGTACATCTGGTGAAAGTCTTGATTTGTTCATATTAATGGACTGGAGAAACGATGTCTTACATTTTGCACTTTTTAAGGAAGTTTCTGAGGTCAAAATTGGGTTTAGTGGCACCAACAAACATCCAGTGTTACCATGGTAACAAAGAAGAAACGACCTTAACAAAGGTCATTTTTGAACATCCCCCCTGAAGACCTATCTGCATGCAAAATATGAAGGGGGGTCAAAAATTTTCATTTCCCACTTTTCTCGATTCTTACAGAGAACTGCTCTTAAAACCATAAAATGAGACTACCGGCAAAATCACCGAAATATGAGATTTTACAAAAAGTTTGTTTATTCGCTTCAAATGTCGCCGGTAACTCGTTGCGTTGCATCATGGGATAGGCTTCCAACCCTCCCCCCCGTCCCCCCCCCCGCTCTCGGTGAAACACGACCAATTTCTGATGCAAATGAGAAAGAACAGCAAATACAACAACGCTGGATTGAACAAGTGCCTTGAAATCTTTTCTCGAGAAGATTAACCACCGAAACTCCGCTGGAGCGAAAACGGCGACTTAAAATTCAACGCGATCAAGCAACGAAGAAACAACGACAGCATCGATTACAAAGACTTCGAACAGCCTGACCAAATGCCTCCATTAGAATTCTGAATTCTGTTTATAGACCCAACGAGAGCAAACACTGATTTCAGGAAAGGCTTAAAGAAGAAGAACGATTTAGCTAGAAATCTAGCTCAAATCACCGCATTTTAATCCGCTCTTTAATGTTCTTCAATTGAAACAACCTACATTTAAAGGCAAGCAATCTTAAGCTTATATACAACCCTCCATAAATTATTCTTTAATCTACCATTTTCAAAAAAAAAAAGATTTCAAGTAGCTGAACAACTGACACGCAGATCATAAGAGGATATTTTTCAATATAAAAAATTAGTGCTCAAACACCGGAAACTATTGTCTTAGTAGCTCTTAGTACATGCTGTAAATTGATCATTATTGATTTTCTCGCATACATTGCTTATGATATTTGCAAAGAATATTTTGCTTCATCTTGAACATTCATGTTTAACTTTTGTAATCAATTTCGTAATTCTCATGACCTGTATCCTATTAACTCCTGCAATCTCAACCATTCAAGCGAATAGTGAATTGAATTAGCAATTATTTGATACACAGTACATAGAACAACAGCTACAGAAGTATGTAAAGGGAACAGGTTAATTTTGGGAGATAGCACTCACAAACTTCAAAAAGGCCCACATCGCTAAAATTTTGCAGTGCATCCTCCCCCGAGCTTCGCGAGGTTCTGCGAGACACGTATTTCTAGTATGTGATTTGGGTCCATTACAATTATAAGATTATCTAGCTTGAATTGGCTTGTTGTATGCCAGTCAGTCAGTGTTGTTGAGTTACATTCCTAATATGGTTAGAGTTTTCCTCATCTACGATTGTTTTTTTTTCTGTATTTTACTTATTAACTCCATTCGAGGATATTTATTTATTAATAAGCATTGTATCTGGTTTAAAAAGAGCAGTATTTCAGAGTTTCAGTTATGTCACAAATCAAGGAAAAGGCTTAGATTGAGTGGTGTTTCATAATAAATACTTGACATTGTTACGTCCAATAAAAAAAGTGACCTTATGTCGCAGCTCAGTAAATATCCACCACTTCGGTTAATAGTTGTTAATTTATTGTTAAAATGTTTCTGTTATCATCCAACCAAGTTTGCATCTTGATTTGAATTAGTTACAAATATTTACATAAGCCGTTTAGCATAAGGACTGATATAGCACAACAGTATACAGGTCTCGTAGTGACAGTAACGAAGGACTCTTGGTTTGAGTTCATTCACTTAGATTTACAATACATGTAGTTGATTTTGTCTGATGAATGGAAAATCTTGTTCACATTAATATTGATTAGTATCAAATTAATTCATTCAGTTTTAAGGGTGAATAAACAGTACATTAATTGAACCAGCACATCGGTTTTTTGACTTGACTTCCAGGGAGGTAAACTGTTTTGCAGAGAGAAAACCATTTGCTTTAGCCTGTTTTGCAGGCGACGGTTCATTTCGAGGGCGCGCTCTCCTCTTGGCGCGGTCCCCTCGCGCGCGCCCTCGTCATTTTGACTGACTTTAGCGTTAACTTATTAAACATTGTAAAAGTTAGCCCGTTAAGACTTTGAAGTTAACTTATTAAACATTCTAAGAGTTAACCTATTAAGACTGACGTTAACTTATTAAACATTCAAAGGGTTAACCAATTAAGACTTTGACGTTAACTTATTAATAAACACTTTAAAAGTTAACCTATTAAGACTTTGACGTTAACTTATTAAACATTCAAAAGGTTAACCAATTAAAACTTTGACGTTAACTTATTAAACATTGTAAAAATTAACCCCATTTACTTATTAAGTTTACGTCGTAATTTTACGTCGTAACATTTAATCACATAAAAATTTTACGTCATACTCACGTTCATATCACATGAAACAAATTTAACGTCGTATTAAGTTTATGTCCTAATTTTGCGTCGTAATTTTACGACGTAACATTTAACCACATAAAACTTTACGTCGTGCTCTTCCTTTATGAATTATAACATCGTAACTTGACATGGAACTAATTTAACGTCATAATATTACGACGTAAATTTTTGGTGTAATTTTTACGTCGTGATAATTTCACGTCGTATAACGTAACAATTCACCGTGAAGATAACGTTACGTCGTAATATGTACCAAGTCATATTTACAACATACTTTATTGAGACATTAAAAAGACGTTGTAAAATAGAATTATGAACGTCTGAGATATTACATCGTAATATTGAATTTGTAGTGTACTCCGGAAATGAATGTAACCGGAAGTTGTTTGTAAGACATCCCGTGATGCTTTATTGTAGCTGTTGTTCGAGGGAAGCCATGATGCTCGTTTGATGTTGTTCTTTGATAATCCTGTAGCATCGTTGCATTGACATAATAAATAGACAGGACTTCACATCTGGCGACGAGGACGGGATCTCGGAAGATGCTTTTTTGCTGGTTTTAGGCGGATCTTCGTGTGATAGAAGCATATATTGTGGAACGATGCCTGGTGGAGGAACCGAAGAATCGAGCAACGGGGGTGGATCGGCGAATGCCGCCGGTGGCAGTCAAAGCGGCGGAGGTTTGACACCTGTAGCTGTAGAAGTTGGTGGTTTACAGCCTTTTCAAGTCAAGGGAGACCCGCATTGATTTCACAGCGTTGGAGGAAGTGGAAGAGGGCTTTTCAGTTGTACGTGCTGGGTAAAGAAATCACGAGTGACCCGCAGAAACAAGGTCTCTTACTTCACACGGCCGGACTCGAAGTGCAAGAAGTTTATTTTACCCTTGTGACAGATGGCGAGAAAAAGGATTACAATGCAACTATGAAGGTACTGGATAATTATTTTATCCCTAAAGCTAATATACCTTTGAAAGACACTTATTTCGGCAACTTACCCAAGGTAGTGAGGAGACTGTTGACCAGTTTGTTTGCCGATTAAGACAACGAGCGGCAACGTGTGACGAGTGGGAGGACGAGTACATCAGAGATCAGTTAATGGATAAATGTTATTCAGCAAAGTTGCGTCGCAAATTTCTTGAAAAGGAGGGATGTGCTACTCTGAACGATTTGCTCATCACAGCAAGAGCACAAGAAGCAGTAAATTTGCAAATGGAAGCAATGGGAAGGAACACTAGTTCAGAGCAGGTGTACAATGTTGTGGATGCTAAGTCGGGGATAAATAGTGTTGGAAGGGACTGTTTTAACTGTGGTCAAGAGGGCCACTTTGCAAGAGACCGGCGATGCCCTGCTAGAGGTCGAAAGTGTGATCAGTGTGGAGAAATCGGACATTTCAAAGTTAAATGTCGTAGAAGGCCATCAAGGGATTCCCAACAGGGACAGAAACAAGGCACCAGCCATCGCAGTTGGAGAGATGCCTCAAGAATGAATGAGAAAGGCAGAAAGACAAACATGAACTATGTTGATGGTGATGCCAACAGCAAAGGGAGGGCAGAAACTGAGGAAAGGCCCCACCCTGCACCCGATTATGTATTTTCAGTGGGAGATGAGTCAAGTCAGAGTAGTGGAGTAGTATCTTTGGAGGTTGGAGGTGTCCATTTGCCAAATATTCTCATCGACTCCGGGGCGACATGCGACCTTTTGGGGAAGGAAACCTGGGAGTGGCTCAAGTCTCGGAAAGTCCAGTGCAACACCCGTAAAGAAGCTAGGATTCTATTTGCTTACGGAAACACAAAGCCATTGCCAACACTAGGAACATTTACAGCTGACGTCATGTCTACGGACACAAATGTTACCTGCACGGCTGATTTTGTGGTCATGGATGGAGATGGTAGAACTCTACTTTGTCGAGACACTGCGGAGAAATTGAATCTACTGAGCATTGGACCTAGTCATGTGGTGAATAGTGTTGGGGCGGAAACTACAGGTCAAGACATTAAGGACAGGTACAAAGAGCTGTTCAATGGTGTCGGCCTCCTAAAAGATTATGAGTTGAAGTTGAACATTGATGATTCTGTGAAACCAGTAGCACAGCCTGTCCGCAGAATCCCATTCGGTGTAAGAGAGAAGGTGAAGAGGAAGTTGGATGAATTGCTGAAAAGTGGGATCATAGAAGAAGTTCCCGAAGGACCAACTGGGTGGATCTCACCACTCGTTGTGGTACCAAAGTCTGATGGAGATGTCAGAATTTGTGTTGATATGAGACGTGCTAACCAGGCAATTATCAGAGAACGTCAGCCCATTCCAACAATTGAAGTTCTTCAAGACCTGAATGGTAGCACAATATTCAGCAAAGTCGACTTGAAATGGGGGTTTCATCAGATACTTCTTGCAGAAGAAAGTAGACATGTAACAACTTTTGTTACTCATCATGGCCTTTACAGATATACCCGACTCATGTTTGGGGTCACTTCAGCACCTGAGAAGTATCAACAAATCATCCGGGACGTATTGCGTGGCTGCGAGGGCATGGTCAACATTGCAGATGACCTGATCATTCATGGAGAGGGAGTTGAGCAGCACGATGAAAGGTTGTTTGCTGTACTCGATCGGTTGAAGGGGGCTGGTTTAACATTGAATGAAGACAAGTGTGAATTCAGATTACCAAGACTGACATTCTTTGGACATGAGGTAACACAAAAAGGGGTGGAGCCCAGTGATGAGAAGGTTGCTGCAATCCAACATGCAGATCCTCCACAGAATGCAAGCGACGCTAGATCATTTCTGGGACTTGTCCAATTTGTGTCCAAGTTTGTTCCAGACCTGTCATCCATTGCAGAACCGATCCAGAGATTAACTCACAAGAATGCTGAATTCAAATGGGGCCGAGAGCAGCAGATTTCATTTGAGAAGTTAAAGAAATTGATTACAAACGCAAATGCCCTGGCCTACTTCAGCATAGACAGCAGAACGAGGATTGTAGCAGACGCATCACCAGTGGGGCTTGGAGCGGTGTTAACCCAGTTGCAGGGCAGTGAATGGAGAGTAGTTGCATATGCTTCACGACGCCTGACAGATGTAGAGAGGCGGTATAGTCAAACAGAGAAGGAGGCCCTTGCCCTCGTATGGGCCTGTGAACGTTTCAACATGTATGTCTTCGGGAGAGAGTTTGAGCTAGAAACGGATCATAAGCCTTTGGAGTACATAATTATACTCACAGAAATCAAAGCCTTCTGCCCGAGTGGAGCGGTGGGTTTTACGCCTACAGGCCTATGACTTTAAGGTCATCTACAGACCAGGCAGAACTAATATTACAGATGCTTTGTCCAGGCTGAATTGTGGGGTCCACTGCGATGTTGGAGAACACCATGACTTCATTCGTGCTGTAGTTGAGAACAGTGTCCCTAGTGCTTTGACACCAGCTGAGGTAGAGAGGGCCTCGGCTGAAGACCCGGAACTGAACCTTATTAAAGAATGTGTCAAAACAGAAGAGTGGAGCAAGTGTAATGTCCTTGCTTACTTACATGTGAAGAATGAATTGTGCACTTATGGTCAATTGCTTCTACGTGGCTCCAGGCTTGTCAATCCTCAAGTTTTGCAGCAGAATGCTTTGGAGTTAGCTCATGAAGGGCATCAGGGTATTGTCAAAACAAAGTGCAGATTACACAGCAAGGTATGGTGGCCCAAGGTAGATGCGGATGCAGAGAAACTATGCAAGAGTTGCCATGGGTGTCAAGCCGTCAGTGAATATTCTACACCAGAACCTATGGCGAGAGCCCTCCCACCCAGTGGCCCATGGCAGGATTGTGCCGCCGACATATTAGGCCCTTTACCCTCCGGAGAGAATGTACTTGGTGTGGTGGACTACTATAGTAGGTAATTTGAAGTGGTTATCCTGAAGTCAATTACAAGTACAAAGATCATCGCAAGTCTCAAACCAATATTTGCTCGGTTTGGAGTACCATATACGCTGAAAACTGACAATGGGCCTCAGCTGGTTTCGGAAGAGTTCGAAGCATTCCTCGCAGAGAACGGGATAGAACACCGAACAACACCTCCATTGTGGCCCCAAGCAAATGGGTAAGTTGAACGCCAAAACCGTACGCTGATGAAATCGATCCAAATTGCCCAAATTGAAGGGAAAGATTGGCGCGAAGAATTACAGACGTTTCTAATTGCATACAGGTCTACCCCGCAGATGACAACTGGTGCGACGCCATTCTATTTGATGTTCGGAAGAGAAATGCGATCCAAGTTACCAGACCTGCGACGGGAAGAACCTGTTACCAGTGAAGAAGTTCGTGACCGAGACTGGTCGAGGAAGCTGTCGCAGAAAGATTATGTTGATGCTAAGAGGCGTGCAGCTGAGAGTCAAGTAGAAATTGGAGACAAGGTCCTGCTGCGAAACACAAAGACGAACAAGCTGTCTCCAAACTACAACCCAAACCCTTGTGAAGTCTTAGACAGAAGAGGAGGAGAAGTGACAGTAACAAACAGCGCCGGTGTTGACATAAAAAGAAACGTGTCATTTGTGAAAAAGTACCAGGAGAGAACCTCAAACGACGGCGAGATTGCTGTGGAGGCTGATCGTCAGGAGGAGAGAGAAAGCGATCAATCAAGTGTGGAACATGGAACCTTAAAGCCAAGTTGTTCGTCACCACTGGCTCCGCCGATTGCTAACACGAGTCCCGTTAAGCAGATGGCTACTCCAAGACCAACTAGAACTATAAGACTACCTAAACGATTTGAGGACTTTGAACTATCCAAAGGATAACTAACATTGTTACTGGCATGTACTTATGGACTTGCTAACTGTTAGCACAACTGAACTTTGTTTATCTATGGTCATGTTTTGACCTATGTTCCTGTTACGTTTAAGACTTTTCATCGTGTTAAATTCCTTTTTAAAAAAAACATGGAGGGATGTAGTGTACGCCGGAAATGAATGTAACCGGAAGTCGTTTGTGAGACATCCCGTGATGCTTCATTGTAGTTGTTGTTCGAGGGCTCGAGGGAAGCCATGATGCTCGTTTGATGTTGTTCTTTGATAATCCTGTAGCATCGTTGCATTGACATAATAAATAGACAGGACTTCACAGAATTCGCTAAGATTACGTCGTAAAATTTACGTCCTAATATTTAGCACTGTAATATGACCTCCTGGACGTACAAAATGTGTCTGTACGTCTAGAAAGTCGTCAAAGTGTTTTGAGCAGTAATGAACGCCATAGTCCTGCAAAAGTCCTGTTTCAGAATAAAATTTCTCTCAGCATTTTTTATGACAAGCACCAACAGCTTCATGCATTGTACCAACAACAAGAGAATAGCCTAAGAAAACCCTTTCATCAATTAAGTGATGATGACATGATCGAAATTTTTCTAACTGTGAATGCAACAGTTCTAAGCATCTGTTCATAATGTCAAGTTGTAAGATAAGATAAACATAATATTATTTCTAAAACACATAAAGTTACCCTACTGTTCTTGCTATGACACCGTTATAGTTATGTTGGGGTTAAAATAAATACTGCTGAACTGTTATGACTTTTGTGCTCATTGTCATTATAATTACCATGTCCATAACAAAAGAACAAAACATATATCCACACGAGTATCTGAACTTCTTTCTTTCAACTTCTGCTAACATTTAATGCAGGCCCATTGTTTCAGATTGTCATCTGGAACATGGAATACCCAATACACACACTTGATAAAACGGCCAATTGCCCACACCGAATGCTAAATGACAAGGCAGCATCCACTGCTGCATCGGTATACTAGTTCTATAAATTATTCCATCTTATTTTTTTTAGTGGGAGGAGATTGGAAATGGAGTGTGGATTTGCCCACTCCGTTTACAAGCTGTGCAGAAGGAGGCTAAGAGCAAGACAGCCTTTGCTTGAATGCTCCTGATGTTCTTTTATAAAAAAGAAGAACTTAAGGAAAAACGGTTGCACGAACTGGATCAAGACATAGTTTATGCCATTGCAGGTTGGTAAAGTTGTAAGGTATAATATAATATTATACATTATAGAGCTGTAGAGTCAAAACGTTTATTATAATAAATTGGTATATGACAAACGATCATCCACACTGAGCTACATGTACCTATAAGTAGGTGCAGATACATTTAATCAAATTAAAATACATAACCCTGTCAGTGATTTTTTGCCATCCATTACTAAGAAGGCATAATTATAATTATATTTTAGCTCCAAAAATGTTAATTGTTTCGCATTGACACTTTTAAATCGCGATTAATTCCTGTTTAAATGCACTTTACTGTCTATATCACATTGCAAAGAAAACCTTGAGATGATAATGATAATATAGCCTATTAATTATATCCTAATCGCATATGTTTTTTCAATTTTAATACAATTTGTAGAATTTGCTGTCATTGCAAAACTCCAACTCCAACCCAAACCAGAAGCTGGAGATAATGGCAAAGGCAAAACAGGAAAGAAACCTCCAGAAGAAACTAAAGCTGCAATGTTGCAGTCCTTAAGGACAAAATTAAACAACCTGTATCAAGAAGATGGCAAGTTCTTGATCTGTTTACCTGAACTAAGCAGTTAAATCAAGAACATATTTTTTGGTAAAACCAAAAAAGCCTGGTTATAGTTACGCCAGCCCTAGCCTGTCCCCTGCACTTACATTGGCCCACCTGGATAGCTATATAGGCCCACTATTTACATATCAGCCTGGAAATTAATTTTAATATTATAATGCAATATGTATTAAGCAATTCCACGTACAGCTCCTCAACAGCATTATTCTTTACAAAACGGTACACTCCCAATCAATTAGTTGAGAAAAACAATGTTCTTGATCACTATAAATAAAGCTTCAATTGCTTCATTGCAGAGCAAAGGAAAAAAAGGCAAGGAAAGCGGTCCTTGATCTGCAAAGAAAGCACTGATGCAAACAAAGGACTGATGGTGCAGACTGCAGCTGAGTCCTGATTAAAAATACTAGTTATCATATATTTATCTGTAAACTAATTATAACATGTACAAATTTAATGGGAACTTTTAAATACAGCTTGTGATTTAACAACAGTCAAACTTATATCAATATCATTCAAATCAACTTCTCTATCTTCATCATCTGTAATATAAAAGGTCGCTTCTGAAATTCCACTTTTATTAATACGATTCCATAAATAATTAAATGGTTGAATCTCAAATGGTAATGATCTTGTTTTTGTGGTTGTTGAAATTTGATCGTTTTCCTGAGATAATACTATCAGACAATAAACCAGTTCTAATATATAAATTATCAACATCGTTACTATTAGGAAAATTTTTCCATATCCCCTCTACTTCAAAACTTTCTTTTCAAACCCAAGTAATTTACCAAAATTACCAGAAAGTCCAAAATCAATGTAATAATTTTCATTAAGATAAATAAATACTTTATAAGTTGAAAAATCAAATAATATATTAATACCATATATTTTTGTATTCGTAATTTACCAATTTTATTATGAATAAAAGTGTTTGTATCTTCATAATCATAAATACCTGATGTAAACGTAATTGTTTGCTATGTTAGATTTTTATCTTTTGATATCTTCAATTCATTATTTTGATAATCTGGTCTAATGTTATCTCAACTAGCAGTCATAGAGAGATGACCTTATGCTAAATAGTGGTTAGTATTTAATTTTAATTTTAATTCAGGAGTAAATTTAATTGTAAAATTGCCTGGTTTATTTCTTGGATTTGTTTCTTGGCATCAATACTTTTAAAAACTACTACTCTATTACCATTCATCTTTTTGTATTTATATATTAGTAAAAAAATTATAATTTTTTAACGAAGTCTTCATTATATTATGTTGTTGGTCTCCAATCTTAAAAACTTTTAAACAATCATAAAATTATTTTTTGTGAATATTATTAAGAAAATATAAACAGTAATAACCACATTTTACAGAATTAATATCTTTGATTAAATAACCTCCATTATATTTATATCTCATTTTTAATTCTTCTGCATGATTAATAATGGTGGCGGAAGTGAAAAAGAGTCAAAATAATAAATCATTTTAGGTTTTGGTTTTATATATGTTGCTACCCAATGAGTTCCAAGTCCTATTTTATCATCAAGATTAATTATACAACCAGTTTTACGAATATGGTTAAGAGAATCTCTAGAATAAATTCCTTTGAAATTTGGAATTTTTAAGATCGTTAACCAATTTAGGAAGATCAAAATTACTTAGAGGAATATTCTTGAATATTACATTTTTCATAATATTGCTCCTATTAATGGAATGCTGTTGAATGGACTGTTTTTCCCTAGTAAGAGTCTTTGTCCCTTTTTGGTTCTTTTTGTTTTAGTTGGTTTTCCACTACCCCAGGTACCAATAAATGGTGGGTGATAAGGAAGCATCATTCCTGGTTTAGGACTTACCACTAATCCTTTTCCTCCTTTTTTGGTACTTGTAATCCTTTACCTCCTTGTTTTGGTGCTTGTAATCCTTTTCCGAATAATTTTGATACTAATTCTATAGCCATTGGAATTCCAATTGTAGCAAGTGTACCAAGTAAACCACCATTTATTTGTTTTTGTGTAGGTTTGAAATATAATGCTCCTCCACTTTGAGAAGCTTAATTAATATCTTTTATTTGTTTTTTGTGTAAATTCTTTTTGATCAGGAAATAATTTGGGCGACATATTAAATGGAATTTCAATTCCTTTATCAAAAATCTTATCACTTCCGAGAGAACCTAAAGTACTAAGTGCTCCTGTTGCTACTGCTAGAGCAACTTTACTTACTATTCTCATTCATTCATAAGGCACGAAAACACTTTAAGCATTCCTGTTTATTTGGCTTAATACCCTCGGAGTATTCTACCTCCTCTCAGGCTGCTCCCTCGGGGTTAATTTTTGCTATTTAAGCGTTATTCCGTTTCAAACTCATCCTCTCATTTCCACGCGGACTCTTAGGGTGATGCGAATGTAATTGGTTTTCCCGACCCTCCTCCCCTTCAGTGATGTCTACCATCCCTACATTTATACTCCCACTCTATGACTTATGCAAATCATATCCATATCTTAATAAGCGTAAGTCATACAGTGTCTTATCGAATGAATGTCAATATATTACTGTTTTTGTTGCCAATTGAAGTTATTTTTTCCAAGTGAAATTAAAGAACTAAATAAACTACCACCTTCTTTTACTACTTTTCGAATTTGTGTTTTTGATATTTTAGTATCAGAACCAACTCCATTTTTCATTGCTTTATTGAGCTTATTTATCTGTGTTTTTGTTAACATTAATTCATCTGGTCCATTTAATTCATTTTCACCTCATCTTAAAGTAAATGGTGAACTATTTTTATAAGCTTTTCTAATAATTGTCCTTGAGATAATTTAACTCCATGTGAATAATACATTTTTTAATTTATTTAAATAATTTAGATCTTCAGAACATAAGTCACTGAGCTCTAATTGTTTCAGGTCTATCATTAACTGGAAGGTACAGACCTCCACAACAAAGAGAAAATCCCGTCCAAACTGTGGAGAACTGTTTGGACGACATCACTGTGGGCGCATTTGTCGCGGTTCATCTGTTCGACTGGGAAAAATCCCGTTATTGAAAAAGTGGTGGCAGTTACAGAAAATTACATCAAGATACATCATTGGTAATGGCTCTTACAAAGGAAAAAAGCCACAAAATGCTCCGAGAAGACAAATTCCTTGGGAGCAAGAACTTCCCAAAACATGTGTTATTCTTTGTTCATTTTCTCTGACAGATGACAATGAACTACTGGCGCCATCTACCAGAAGACATCTTGAAGAAGAGTAGACGAGATTAAAGAATCAAGTCAATGATTGGTTTGTATTGAAAACTTGTTTTGAGAAAACTAACATTACCGTACTGTTTCTTATTCTTACATATATAATATATTATTTTACATAAGTTGAACACATATTGTGTGAACATATTTATGTGTACTAACACTAGATATGGTAGAAATGATTCCTGTTACCTGAACTGAACTATTGAACTGTTGAGGAATACAGGAACTGTATGTAATTTTAAGTCAAAGTCGGCCCTCTCTAGAATTAGAGAAATATTGTATGCTCAACGTTATCAGAAATATTGGTTGTGTAATTATGTTTCTCATGCTAATGATAGTACCCTGAGAAAACATGTAAAGAGTTTGTCCAGTGCCTTTTATGAACTTTCGTTAACTCCAAAATACTCATTACCTTTATTAGCCGATAATTAAATACGAAAACATCAATTCAATGGAATACCCATTGCATGTAGCTATTGTCTTAAAACAACAGAAAGGTCATCCACATGAATCACTTAGTGATTCCATTTTAAACTCGTGATTCCTGCCCGTATTTGTCTCCAACAAACAAGAGGTAACTTGTTCAAGCACCAAGTGCAGGTATTAAAGAAAAACTCGTCAGTTTTATATGACTTACACAGGAAAAAATGAAATCCCAATATGGAAAATCACTGGTAAATAGCACAATTAATATACCATGTTTGGAATATTATTGGCAAACAGGAATAATACCAAAGTTAATCCAACATTGGTAAATTTAAAATCATTATACCAAAACATCACTGGAGTTTTGGAAATTTACTGGTAAACTTGTGCTGCAAAAATCCAATCATGGAATAACATTGCTATAATTGAAGGGAATTGTAAGCCATCTTGTCTCGCAAGGCATGATGGTACATTACCCATCATGCCTTAGTTTTGCAGTCTTCCGAACCATGTGAGTCAGCCATGTTGTAAACTCATGCTGGATTAAACTACAGTTCTCTAATCGGTCTTATGGTCTATTACATGGTGTCAGAAGTGGGATAAGCAAATTGAATGGAATCAAGTGTTAACTCACCAGGTGGTGGTTGAGGTGATGCTGAGGCAGTTTGGAGTTGATGTGCAGTGTCCACATCATACATAAGGATTCCCAAGCGTGTGCTGTCTGCGAGACCCAAAAGTGGAGGGTAGTAGCGCTGTGCGGTGATGACTTGAGCCACTATGTCATAGGATGCGCCATGACGAGTGCAGTGTAGTATGGTTTGTCCACTAGTGGGGATAACGTTCTTTGAGTAGTCCAGGAGGCGGACAGCTGTAGGATCAATTGAGGTGGGTGGTAGTTTGTTTAGGTCACTGACATGGATGGTGTTGCATGAACAGCCCGAGTCAACTTGAAATTTGAGAGAACTGGATGAAGGTGACGACGGAGTGGGACTGATGTCAAGATTGACAAAGATTCCTTTGGGTGCAGCTTGTACTTGGTAAATGTAATTTGTGATAATCGGTATTGACATAAATTAATATTTTGCCGACACGGAGCAGAGAACCGGGTACTAGTATAGTGCGCAGGGGCTCACGGTTCGTGAGTTTGAAAAGTGTTCGTTGATAGATTTATGTCATTCTACGGTCAGCCTTGCCGCCTCTAGTACTGTTCAAACACGTTCAATGTTACCCCAATTTTTTGCTTTCCTCCCTGGCAATATGAATGAGGCTACAGCGGTACGACTAATAAAACAGAATAACCACGACCTTCTTGGTCAGTTTAAGACTCTGGTTAAAGATTCCAGTTTAGCTCTCAAGCGTTCACATGAGGATATGGCTGCCCAGCAGATGACAGAAATCAAAAGAATCAAGCGCGGTTTCACTCCGCAATTCAACAAGAAGAGCAGCGAGGACCAGTACAACGTCAATAAAGCGATTAAAGAAACCATGAAGGACGCAAAGGCCGCTCTGGAACGCAAAGACATGCAGAAATTAAAGGATGCCTTAGACAAAGGTTTGGCTCTCGTGCATGAGCGTGAAAAATTCATCCTGCTTGCAGATAAGTCCCCGTTTGGATGGAAAACTGTCAATGAATACAAACATCATGATTTGGCCGAAGACGAAGAAGACGAAGATGACGAAAAGAAAATTTAGAGCCGTAAGCGTTTCACTGCGCGTTCTTCCCACCAACGAAAACCTTGCCGACGTCCATTCAGGCTAAATCTCCACAGATCGCAAGACAACAATCATCTAATTTCTTCTCTCGCCTTAATCAACAACATTTAGTGCAAAGATCTGCTACTGGTGTTTGCTTTGCGTGCGGAAAACCCCTGACTCTGTTCAGACATGGATTTGGACGAAGATTACTATCAGGGGGACTCTTGCCCATCATCTCTATATTTTCTTTTTTTGGACCCCGAAGTACAATGCGAATTTAAATCTGACCAGGAATTCGTGTCGGTCTAAGGGAGATTATATCGAGTAATTGAGTTCTGGAAGGGCATTAACGCGCCCAAGTTTATTATCAATGTTATTCCATTTGTATGCAAATTGCCGTTGCTCAAAATTCCCACGTCTTTTACGGCCAGTAATAACGCGTTAGCTTTGAAGGATTCTAGTTCCGTTGAGAATGTCATAAACGAGCTCATTAGTCCACATTGTATTACTGAAGTTTATGATCCACCTTTCACTATTGACTCTTTGTTTGTGTTAACGCAAAAATCTGTTTAACGCATTTTATTTTAGATGTGCGTCACGACAAGAGAAAATTTTAGATGCAAAGACTTGAATGTTGCCTAAGAGATTTAGAATCCGGGAGACTATATGTTCTCTTATGATCTTGTGGTCATCATCATGTTGAAGATCTTCGTTTGTCGAAAGTTTCTCTTTTTCTTGGACATTTTCCGCCGGTCACGCTAGATATTTTATAAGTTTTCAGTTTTACCTTTCGGTCTTAGTTTAGCGCCTTACCTGTTTACGGAATTGTTTAAGCCGTTAATTGAGAAATGGAGATCCGAAGCCGGGTAAATTGTTGCCTTCTTAGACGACGGTCTCGTCGCTGCTGTCGGTTACAACAACGCAAAGATTGCGAGCCTTCAGGTTCATGCCGATTTGCTTACCTCTGGTTTTCTTCCTAATGAAGCCAAATGTCTTGGGGCCCAACTCAGGTAATTTCTCGGCTTGGAACTGTCATCAACACGGCCACGTCGGAAATTTACGCTACATATAGACAGACAGATAGATGTGTTCCATATTGTTCCATATTGGTCGCTTCTTTTCGCGTCCCAGTTCGTAGGATTGCGAGGGTTAGCAGGGAAAATTATTTCACTCGGCTACTGCGTGGGCAACGTCTCCCAGCTTATAACTAGAAATCTATTTGCTATGATCAACACTGTGTCGACATGGAACTCTTACGTTCACGTTTCCTCCCGAGAGTTTTGCTGAATTCATCTTCGGGAAAACCAACGTGGCGAGCCTTAACGGCATACCTGTTTCGCCAGCCCGTCATAAGTCCTCTTAGGTGATATATTCCGATGCATTGGCCTCATCTTGTGGAAGTTTTATAGTTTCGACGGCAAAATTTTTCATCAATGCCCATTCTGACTTCGAGAAAGCGCAAGGTTCCACGTTCAGAGAGTTGTTTGCCGTTTTTCCTGTCATTGAAAGCTTTCTAGGAGGCCAGTAAGCGAGTTACCTCGTCTACTGATAATCTAAAGGTCCGGCTTTACAACAGCCTGCAGTAGGCATCTTTCAGAGCTGTCTGTTCAACGACGTTGACATCGACATGCAGTGGATACTATTAAGGGATTTAAATACTATTGCAGGTGTTATATTCAAGTTTATTGATTATGTCGATTACACCATTGATGGCACGGTTTTCCATGCTCTCGACGGTTTAGCGGGTCCTCATACCTGTGATAGGTTCGCATGTTCATTCAACGCTAACGTTAAATGTTTTCAATTCCAGATTCTACCAACCCGGTTCCAGCAGTGCATATGCCTTTGCCCAAAATTGGTCCCATCATGACAGCCGGCTGCGTCCTCCGGTTTACTTAATGCGCATAGTCTTCAGCCATACGAGATCTTGCAGTGCTAAGGGAGCTCTCAGCGTACCATTTTGGAAGTCTGCCCATTTCTGGTCCATTCTGCATTTGGATGGTTTTCCACTGGAGCACCTTTATTCATGATTGGAGCATTCTATCTAATTTAATTTGCCTAATTTACTTATAGATGTCAAGCCAGAATCTCTATTTTTGGTTGTAATCCCGTGACGGTCCCTTCATTAGCAATTCGTATTGACTTCAGTATCGCTCCTAGGTAGGGCTACGAGTTATCTAGTGAGAGCTTTCGTGTCCCAAGTGAATGCACAGAGATATGACTATTTTGCAGATTTCCTACTGAACGTATTTCAACCAGAGTCAAGTTTCTAGGGGTATTTTTTTCCTAGATTGAATTGCCTGTTAGAGGTGTTATGCCCTAGATGGGCTTAATGAATGCCCTAAATGGGCTCAGCGTTATACCCTGGAGGGGTTTACCAAATGCCCAAGATGGGCTCAGCGTTATGCCCTGGAGGGGCTTACCGAATGCCCTAGATGGGCTCAGCGTTATGAAATGCCCTAAATGGTTTTCAATGTTACGCCCAAGAGGGGTTCAATGTTACGCCCTAGATGGGTTTTAATGTTACGCCCAAGAGGGGCTCAATGTTATGCCCAAGAGTGGCTTAGACAGGCTCAATGTTACGTCCAAGAGGGGCATGATGTTATGCCCTATAGGGGATCATCCCTATTTTCTAAGAGGAGCTAAACGGGGTTTAAGTTTGGTATTATGCTTGTCGAATCAGTTAGGATAGCTTTTTGTTTTTGACAGCAGGGTTGCGAGCGCAATTTAAATTCAGTTTTTTTTAATTTTCCGTTCCTCCGTACATTTTTCTTTATGAGTTCGTCTCTTACATTATATGTGTTTCATGTTGTTCTTAGATATCTCCTTGTCCGCATTTTGATCTGCAGGAAGCCCGGACAACGTACAAGTTATCCAGCTAAAACAGAATCTGAAATTCACCGTGCTTGCTTCGAAAGCCACTGGGTCATCGCAAAACTACCTTTAATAGATGGCGAGACTTTGCTAAAGACGTGTTGCGTATTCCTGATTGTCCGGTCAGACCTTTGGATCGTGCCCTGTATCTGCAACATCTGCTCGAGTCCACAAAGTCAGTGTCTGCATCAATTGTGCTTTCTACTATACGCTTTTAAGTGGGTGCCATTAGCTGGCCAGAGTTGATTCTCCTTCAGTACACCCGACTGTCATTGCTGCAAAAGAAAGCGCTCTTTTCGCCTTGCCAGCCAACCTACCACCAGGAGGAACGAGCCCCTCGAAGTTACTCGTCTCAAGCAACTTGCTGAAAAAACTGATTGGGACAATCTTCTGCAATTAAAAAGTCTAGTTATGTTTATTCTCACTTTTTCAGGTTTCCTTAGAAGCTCTGAGTTATGTCTTATTCGTAGCAGGGATGTCCAGTTTAGCTTTGCTCATAACTTAAACGCAAAAGGCCCGGATAGCTGAGAATATCCACTGCCTGCAGTTAGCAGGTTAGCTAGTCGAGGCAATCAGCTAAAACATTTATGTTAAGGATTCACTGCCAAGCAGACTTGAAGTCTTCAAGTCCTTGTCGCTCTGAGCTCTAGCCCTTTCTTTTGCTGTCTATTATGGGCCTGGCTGACCAAAGCGCCCATGCCTCAATCTTTGAGTGAGTTCAGTTGTGTAGTGAAGACAAAATATGTGACCCTCCACAGGAAAACCAGCAAAAAGGTGATGACACGGGCACGCTTGCGTTAACACAGGCACACCAGCGTGACAACTGACACGGATATGCGCATATTTAATAAGAAAACAAAGATTGTCGCGGTAGCTTTTGTTTGGCACGACGAAGCTTTTGTTTAAAGTACCGTGTAAAGTAACACGCTAAGCGTGCGATATCACTCGGTAAATCGTGTGATTATGGCACGGAAGCACGCATAAAGTTATAATTATGTAATCGAAGAATTGGAGCAGAACAGCTTTGTTATCCGATGATCTCGAAAGAAGCGCGATTGCATAAAATCAATTCCCCGATTACCCAGCTTTGAAATCAACTTATAACAAACTCGGAAATTTTCATGTTTTTGTGGAGTAAAAGAAAAAGTATTATTATCTGATGGACATTAACAATTTTTTGTAAGATGAAGGTTTACAGTTGCAAAGCGTATGCAACAGAATGCAAATAATTTATTCTTTTCATCCCGCCAAGTAAAGCGGTTTCGGTCACGGCCGTGTTGTGTAGGCAAATGTACGTTAAATGAGTGAAGTTTATTTTTAAAATAAAAAATATTGAGGATGCTGTTAATAAATGTTTTTGTAGAAAACTTTCATTACGCGAATCAAAGCGCTTTTACGAGAATTGAAGCGAGATCATCGAAGCGCTTTTGGTCACAGCCGTGTTGTGTAAACAAAAGATAGAAGTTCTGTTGGCCGCGTTATATTTGAGTTATTTCGACACGAAATAACGAGGACATTCTTTTTGTAAATCACTTTCGTTACGCAAATCAAAGTGCTTTTGGTAACAGCCGTGTTATTTTTCGGCCGACTGTCGGCAGAAATATCATGGACTATATTTTGTTCGCATAAATGCGAGAATCAAAGCGCTAATTCGTGGCCCATGCTATGTAAACAAATTTATGACTTCTGTTGGCACCAAAAATTTAAGAATATTATGTTTCGGGAACAAACACTTTTGTTATACGAATCAGGGCCGTGTGATTTTTATGAGCTCAGTCGCCATGAAATATCAAGATCATTCTTTTTGTATTAAAACACTTTGAATCCCGTTATATGGATCAAAGCGCCTTTGGTCACGACCGTCTCGGTGTTATGTAAATTTTCCCGGGAAATATTATTTTCATCCCGCACATGTCACATCACTTTTTGGTCACAGATTGTTATAAATAATTATTAGAAGGAATGATAAAAGTTACCATCGAATCTTGGCAACGATTTATTACAAGTGTTCTCTTTCTCCAAGAATTTCAACAGTAAAATTTGCATGCATTCGAACTCACACGGTGTCATCTTGCATTACAACAACACCATGTTCCTTTTCTCTGTAGAGTAAGCCATAATAACTATGACAGGGAAACCATACACTACAAAAACGGGTGGCATCTTCAATATCTGTAATAGGTACACATTGTTCATTGTTCATTCTGGATAGAGATTGCCATTTGATCCTTCATTTCAAGAGCTCTTATAATTGCATCTAAAATGAATTTATCAACATCATCCTCTCCTTCACCGTTGCTATCATAAACATCCTCATAAGAACCGGGATCAGTTTCCTCCTCATGATCATCCACAGTCATGTTTTCACTGTTTGAACTGCATTCGCTGTTTATGGAATCCATTTCATCAAGGTCACTTACATTTTCAGCAAAGTCACAAAATCCGGGCGATTCAGTTTCTGAGTATACTGCACAAGCGTTTGCACTTTCAGAAGCATCGGAAAAGTTAGTTTCATATGTTTCCGCTTCCAAGTTTGGCAATGAGCAGTCGCCATGTTCATTTGAAAGCCTTGCTTTCTTTGCCTGCTTAAGATGTCGCCATGCTGTTATTGGACAAACGACTTCACCCAAACACACCTCACAAGGACAATGAACATGTCCATGCAATTTTGAATTAATCATTAACAGTGCAAAAACAAAGAGAAGGGATTCAGCATCGGCCGACATCTTTTCCTTGATCGCATGAGTACGAGACTGACCAGGAGAGTCTGGGGATTATTAGTAATGTGCCCTTCGATGCCCTTGATGCACGCGCACATCTTCAACCTTCCTGCCATTTGTTTAACCTCGATCCGCCATTTTTACTTCCAGTAATTTAGAGAAGGAAAATATAACTGCCAGCATATTCAAATAAGCTAATATTTGGGTTTATTATCAAGTTCGAATTTGCTCCGATGTTTTTTAAGCCCAATGGATGTTTCTGGAATTGGAAGCAATCAGTGGTCGGTTCCGGCAATTCAACTTTTTACAAAAAATGTGGATTACAAAAATGAAAAATGCCTTAAAATCAAGGTCTTTGTTTGTATTTTACACTCAAAACAAAAAAGGAAACATTTTTAACTTCAACTTGCCGTTATGAAAACCTGAGAAAAGTGCCCCCTTTTCTCATAAAAAGCCGGATATTTTTAGGATTTGTCTTCAATATAAAGTGAACCAACTTTCTTGAGTAATATTTATCTCACTAATCACAAAAAAGCGAGAAAGGAAAATTTCTCGAATTTTTTCAGCTTTTTGCCTTTTATACAAAGTCGAAAAAAGTCGACTTTTTTATCTTTCTTTGTTTCAACTTTTTGGCGGACAGTTGTCAAAAAAAGGCGGGAATCCTAATCTTCGGGCTTCTCGACTGACAGCTGTCAAAAAATGGCGGGAAATTCTGAGCAATCCTGACGTTAATTTACAAGTGTTGCACACTTTGTGTCCAGTGCTTGAAGATGTCGGATGTTTACATCAAGATTAAGATGGACGAGAAAGAGGTCAAACTTAAGTCCTCAACTCCAAACAACAGTAATCTGGCCATGACATTCAGGCCCGATTTAAACCAGGGGATCTACATTTCCTCCGAAGAAGGGGAGATAATTCTCCCATCAAATACTGGCTTTTACCACGTCGAGGACTTGGAGAAGACATACTTCGTAAACGGAGAACGAATGAGTCCCAACTCTGTTAGCTCAGTAGTGTCCGCCCACAGTGGAGTCTGTCACTTGGTATACCTCTTTCCTACCAGAGGACGGCCACAAGAACAAATCTCAACCCTCCGCCTGGACAGAGTGCGCAGGCCGTGCTAAAACGACCGACCTTCACCATGACAAAGAAGAGTCAAGTGGCATGGAAGAAATCGCTTGTTGTGGTGGATGTGCTGCCGTCTGGAGAAATCAGAGAAAAGTTTCAGGTGGATATGTCGCTCACTGAAGAAACTTCATCGGTCGGTGAAGTACAGAGGCTATTAAAACAGCAATTAGGCTTTGAAGTGATTCTTCTGGATGCAAAACATTTGTCTGTCATGAGTGGAGAGACCACAAAGGGTAAGTTGCTTTAATTCGTTGGTTGGTTACTAAAAGGATTGAGCTCTGCAGCAGTGGTCTAATATTACCTAAAATAACCTACAAAATAATAATAATAATCATCTTTATTTCTTAAGATAAAATCACATATCCTAAGTTACAATATAAACTCAAACAAAAAAGAAAGAACTATTTACATATCATATCTAAAAATTATTCTGTTACTGAAAACGTTCTTAAACCTGTCAGTGTAGATTCTAGGAACAGAGACTGACGTATTTCTAAGATTGTACCTCCTGTTCTTTTCCTTAGGTAAAAACTGGAAGAACGGGCATTCAGGGTCATTTGATCTTTTTTTGTAGACTGTCTTATCCGCCTTCTCTAGCAAATCCCTGATATTTACATTCTTGGACATAAACTTTCTTTTCATACACTGGTCTAAAAAATTCTGTATCACAGAAAGGTCAGAATCTGAGGCACCATAAACCGGCACAGCGTAAGAAAAATTTGGTTAAACTATTGCGTTAAAAAGGTGATCTACTTCCTCCTGGGACATTCCTTTCTTATGTAAAGATCCTAATACGAATTATGACTTGTTTGCCTTAATTACATTCGCACGCACGTGACTACTGTACTTACAATTTTGTTGGAAAGTAACACCTCTTGGATAACTCTGCGCACTGCGGTATATTACTAACTGGCGCGATGTCCTGACTAAAACCTTTCTTACGAAAAATAATCTCCTTGCATTTTGTTGGATTGCATGTCATGCGATTGCGGCTGGACCAGCTAAGAAACTGATCCACCAAATCAGTGCAACACTGACCGTTTTCCCAAAAAGGGACGATAATTGTAGAATCATCAGCATATTTAAACAAGGCTGGGCGACCTTCTAGATTGATCCCCAAATCATTAATAAACACGTTTAAAAGATATGGCCCACTGACACTGCCTTGTGTCGTACCCCTATTAACCTCACGCCACTGTCCCTCAAAACCGTTATAAACTACTCACTGCTGGCTATAAAAATTTGACAAAACTTTCTTAGGATTGATAGAAATAAACGCGTTTCCGGTGATTTCAGAAGCTCTAAATTTTAAAAATTTCCGGAGAAGCATACCCCCGGACCCCCCTAGATAAGCTCGCGCGTTTGACGCTCGTTGAGCTCATTCTATGTGCAAGCTAGCCCCACCAATACAAAATATGCTACACGGTCCCGGAATTAAGATATATCGATGACGTGTTCCCTTTGTGGAACACCAGCACAGAGGAAGTAAATGGGTTCGTTGAACAGGCTAACAGATATCACCAAAACCATTAAATTTACGACTGAAATCTCAGAGAAAGAAACTATTTTCTTGGATACGACCGTCAACAAAGGTGATAGATTTAAAGAAACGTCTGTCCTTGACGTACGCAAAATAACGTTTGAAGAGAATATAAGAAAATTGAAATCACACCTACATGAGAGGGTATCCACATACTCTGGTTCATAAAGTCCTCTCAGAAATGAAATGGCTTCATAGCTCAGTTGGGAATAGACGCATCTTTTGGAGCTGTCTCTCTTTCGGCTATTTGTTGCGCTAATCGAGGCAGTAAGTCCTAAATTTTTCTATATTTTTTCAGCTAAGGGTTCATGTTCCTTAGCTGGTGTGGATTTTGCGGTTTTTCTGGTTGTTTTTTGGGTTCAAAACTTTTTGGGTGGTTTAGTTGTGATCCGTGGTGTTATTTTCTTTGTTTCTCTTTGTTGTTTCTGTTCGGGGCTTTCGGGTGTGGTTTTGGGGTTTTTTCGGGCCATTGAATATTCCGTTTTGCAACTTGTGGTTTAACTTTGTAATTTGCACTTTGGCCGTTCGGCCATTGTGTTTGCTTTTTCCATTTTGTAGATATAACGAAAGCGTTAGGCTTTTGTTGTTTTCTCAATTTTAGCAATTATCACTGATAACCTCTGGTTATTGTTTTCCATATTTTTGTACTGCAATAACACTTTGTTATTGTGGTTTATTTTCTCTTCGGCTCACTGTTTCTTCGTCGGCTTTTTTCGGCTTCTTTTTTCGCTTTCGCGGCTTGGGGCGTGTTTCGCGCGCCTTTTTCCTTGCATGTTTTCGTTTTTTTTCAGGCGTGCTTCGTGAGCCTTTTCTCGCGTGTCTTCGGTTTTTTTTTTTCGGGTCTTTTTGGCCTTTGTTTATTCATTTATTTCTCTTATTTGCTATTATGCGTCTTCCTTGCACGCTTAACGTGCAGTGCGGCCGAAAATTGAGCGGCAACACCAAAGAAGATGTCTTGAAAGAAATTCTGAAGGTTTTTAAGGGTGTTGAATGCGTGCAAGTCGCCTTTGAAGTCATTCGGGTCACATTCCGGTTAGAGGATGACTTCAAAGTGGCGAAGGAACAAGCAGGGGTGCGTCTCTTTGGTCTATGGTGCCCGGTTCTTGGCGGGGGCCCCCCTCACCATGATTCATATATTTAATTATCCTTTTGAGATTCGGATGCAGTTCATAAGGAGGTTCTTGCAAGCTATGGGGACGTTAAGCGGGTCAAAAAACAGGCTTATGTCTCCTGCCCGAATATTTACATGGGGACGCGGTTGGTGTCGATCGCCCTGGAATCAACTCCACTGCGTCAGGTTACTGTTGACGGGTATCTCTGCCGCCTATGTTATCGCGGCCAGCCACTAGTCTGTAATCTCTGCGCTGTCCAAGGGCATAAATCAGCTTACTGTCCTAATAAGGACCGCTGTCGGCACTGCCATCAGGAGGGGCACTTCGCGCGTAACTGTCCCAACCCATGGAATGTCTCAGATGTTCAAGTCTATTATCCTGATGAGGCCCAGTTTTCCTCTCTGTCGGGTGAGGGTGCTGGGTCTGTTCCCCCTGGATCTGAGCCCGGTGACGCTGCGAGAGTACCACTTTCCACCAGCGAGGCTGCTGCAAAGTCGGTTGAGGGTGTGGTGGAAGGTATGGAGGGTGTTGAGGGTGTAGAGGGTGTGGGGGTGGAGGGAGCTGATGCGGGCCAGTTTGAGGACCCCTCTGCGCCCGCGGATATCCCAGTTCCTACTGCAACAGAGATATCACATGCAGAAGTCATCCTGCTCCGTGCTCATCAGATTCAGCATTTCCATTGAGAAAGAGAGTACCTTCTTCAAGAGAAAACAAGACCCACACGCAAGTCGCGACCCCAACTCGTTTGACAGTTTAATCTGAAGCTTAATCCGTTTGGCCTTCTAGTTGCCCCGGAGACTCAAGCACGCCATGCTCGATAGAGAGGCAAAAGAACCGATTCTGATAAGCAAGAAGTCACAGTTCACAACACTGCTTGTCCGATCGGGCCATGATAGACAACTTCATTCAGGAGTTAGAGACACGGTTATTGCCTTGCGCACAAGATTTTGGTTGCCATCAGCTCGCGGGGAGGTGACAAAGATCCTGCGTAGATGTGTCGGATGCCGTTACCATGTGGGTGTACCATTCAGGCTACCCCCTTCACCTGCTTTGCCTGATTTTCGCCTGAACAAGAGGAAGCCATTTTCTACAGTGGGAATCGATTTCACTGGTCATCTTATTGTCAAGAATGGTGGCAAGACACAGAAATCTTACATTTGCCTCTTCACATGTAGCACCACTCGCAATGTTAACCCAGAAATTGTTAATGATATGTCTACTGATTAGTTCCTTCAGGCATCATTGTGCTATTTATGGAACTCCCTCATTGATATTGTGTGACAATGCCAGGATATTTGTTAAGGGCGATGAGGAAATTCAGAAGTTGTTTAAAGTCATAGAAGATCAGAAAGTACAGCACCATCTTGCCCAGAAGAGGGTTCAAATGAGGCACATTCCTGCCAAGTCACCGCACTGGGGTGGTATGTACAAACGTCTGATTGGAGTTGTGAAGATGTCAATCCAGAAAGTTCTTGATCGTGCCTTGATCAACCTCTCTGAGATGAAACACTCATCAAAGAAGTCCAAGCAGTAGTCAATGATCGTCCAATCACACTTGTTACCAATGATGTGAATGATCCAGAGCCACTGACCCCTTCCAAGTTGCTGTATGGTTATGATGTGTCTGCGTTGCCACACCCTATCGTTGATCCAGACGAGCTAGATGATGAAGACTTCAATGATCATGATCAACTCAGCAAGGTTATGAAATGTCGCTCTCTGTTGTTTCAACACTTTGTCCAACGATTCAAGAATGAATACTTTGCTTCTCTACGAGAACGTCACACATATCAGTCCAATAAACGAGAGTCGCGAGAGCAAGTCATCAAAGTCGGGGATGCTGTGCTTATCCACGATGATATTGTACCCCGAAGTTCCTGGAAATTGGCGACTGTTAAAAGCCTTCTCCGTGGTAGTGATGGTAGAGTTACAGCCGCAGATGTTCCGGGGTCACTAATCGCTCAATACATCTGCTATATCCTTTGGAAGTCTCACTGGCAGACCTACAAGAACACTTCAAAGAAACCGAACAGCAGATTCCACAGGTTAAAACTCTCAGAAGAAGCAAACAAATTGCTACACGCCCACGCCCCCGCCCCCAGTATGTGGAATCCGCTTGATAACTTATGTGAGCCCGCAAAGGGATTGACCTGCATATGTGACCTCTCATAGGAACAGTACTAACGGATGACCGTTCGAACCGGTTATACTGTTCACCTGCCGTTCACGAACAGTAGAGGCCATTCGAACGGCTTCGGCTAGCCGTTCACTTAAAATATTCAGCCGTTCGAACGGCAAGGGTCATCCGTTCACTTAAAATATTCAGCCGTTCGAACGGCAAGGGTCGCCCGTTCACTTAAAATATTCAGCCGTTCAAACGGCTTAAGTTAACTGTTCGGAAAAAAATTCAGCCGTTCAAATAAATCTTCACCCATTCGAAACGTTGTTTAATATCCGTTCAAGAAAAAAATTTGTCTAACAGATAGCTTGATAGTTTCGAAAAGGAACAGCTTCCGAGAATAATTATTTTTCAGATTGTACCGACAGTCAATATTCAGAGTGCTAGAGCTTTGGAAACATTTTGCCGACTCAGGAAATAATTGCGCTATATGATCTTCCATAATACATGTAAAACAGCTAGTTTTTCTCTCCCAGAAATGTCATCGAGCATCTGTTTGGCCAGACACGGGCGAGATTCAAGCTAGACAACAGTCCCGCTCTTAAAACAAGCAAGAATCAAGCGAGGAATGTTTTTCTCACTTAGATGGAGATCACGCTGATGGATCGATGGAACGCTCGCGAAACCAAACGCGGCTTATGTTTATTCCCAGCCCGAAGACACTCCAAACTTTCTGTGATGTTTTAGCGTGGTGGAATACTTGGAAATGAAGAAAGAAAACAGAGAATTTCTTAGAAGTTTATATAAAAACTTGAGACTTTCGCTTGTTATGGTAATTGGTACCATACCATTTGACATATGCAAATTCGGTGCACTTTTACCACTTTTCCCACTTTTCCCAAGGGACCGCCAAGCACTAGCTAGTTATGTCTTTTTACCAACAACTACAACAAACTTCAGAGGGTTTAATTTTTATTTTCTGCTTACCAAACGTTCCCTACCGTCTTTAATTTCGATTATAATTTTTAGTTCCATTCAAGATTTATTTTAATAATAAGTAAACATGAAGTGCAGAAATAATTTTACACATGAATTTTGCGTGACTACTGCATTTGGGACTCTGGGCCAAAATAACATAACCAATAAATGATTCACAAGCTGTAAATTGTAGAATTAGCTGTTCAGATTGTCAATTTTGATGACGATGTCTCGCGCGAATACATTCGACGACAAAAACACCGTTGTCATATGCATAAGGATCAAATTCGAAGGAATTGGCGAATCGTGTCCTTCGTAGCCATCGTTTGACAATAATTTGATAATTTCGAAAACGACTTGCAGCTACCAATTACCAAGGGACACTAAACAGTCGAAATCAGCGATGCCACGATGTTTGCGAAGAAATGGATTGGCATGGTGATCCGCCCCACAGCACAATAAGTCGACTTGAGTTTCGATGGTTTTGCAGAAGTCTTACTTGAATCCTTTCAATTTGCCGACTTTAATGATATGCTAAGTGAAGTGCGTTCACTTTTTACTTGCCCAGTGTAAAGAGGCCCAATTGTCGAAACAATCATGCGATTGGCTGTCAAAAAGTGTGTAGCGTTTCCTGAAAATCGTTTGGTGTGCAAATTACAGAAAAATGTTGTGCTTCGGTGAATATGAGTTGGTGCTTTCAACTTTCACTCGATGTTCGATGCCCGTCGACAAACATGTTTTTATTGTCGATTAAATAATGTTCTTGTTTTAAATGTAACAATTAGCGATCAATTTACTTGAAGAGTTTAGATTTTTAGATCATAAAACATTTACGTTTTGATTTTCGCTGTCGGCAACTGAGTGTTTTCTTTTAATCGTTCGGCCATTCACTTCACTACGAGTTGCTCAAAGTATTTTTTTCTTTAGCCGTTCATCCGTTCACTGGCAGCCGTTCGAATTATTTCTTAAACCGTTCATCTGTTCATAGCCAGCCGTTAAATTTTTTCTTTAGCCGTTCATCCGTTCACAGCCAGCCATTCAAATTTTTTCTTTAGCCGTTCATCCGTTCACCGCTAGCCGTTCATAATATTTATTCAGCTGTTCATCATCCGTTCACTAGCCGTGCGTTCATGCCTTTCGAACGGCATCCGTTAGTATCGTTTTCCTACGAGAGGTCACATATAGTACAGATCATGCGCAGAGACATTGAGACACTGAACACTGGAACTATGAACTGCCATATTGACTTTGTTTGACTGAGTTTTTGCTTTATTTCGTTGTGTTCAAGTTTGTTCAATCTTGTGATTTACATTAAATGGAATGTTTACACACCTTGCTTTACTTTGATAAAATTAACGTTGTAAAATTATCATTGTAACAGGAAAGGAATAAATTTCTAACAGAAAGACTAATTTGCGAGACAGCAAGCCATATGCATGCCAGCCAACTTAGGTTTAGGGCCACCATTAGGGTTAGAGCTGGGATTGGGATTAGGGTTACTATTAGGATAAGTGTTAGGGTTAGTGTTAATTTGTATCATTTTGCATTGTGGCTCACATGGCTGGCATATTAGTAAAACTCCAATGAATTTAATAGAACTAGTTATGACAGTTTTTGTTTGGTGGTTTCGAGGTTTTTCTTTACTTTGTAATCTGTAAATGAACTCTTTGGTTATTCCTGGGATGGATATAATAAAATAAATTTTTATTAATGAGTTTGAGAAATATATGATGGAATGCGTTTCTGTCGTTGTTTATTTTTCATCAGCAATGCAGGAAGGAAGCACTTTCACAAACAAAGTACAAGGTACAAGGCAGGCTTACATTAAAAAAAACATTACAAAAAGCAACAATTACAGAAAGCATTACAGAATGTTAATCAACATGTAACACTTAAGGAAATATTAGTAAAGTAATAACTGACAGATAAGTGGTTTTTGCAGTATACAATTCTCTTTTAATAAATGGGGAAAAAATACAGTAGCCAGCAGTGCCAAGAACGAAATTAGAAGAAAACAGCTTAATGTTGTAAAACAACAGCCTCTCAAAAGCAAGGAGCTCAATAGGGAACGTACACTAATTTGTTGGCAGCTTGTCAGAAAAACTAACAATTATTGTTAAAGAGCGGCACTAGAGGATCCCACTTCTTCAATTAGGGGCTTGTTTATAGGATTCAATTTGAAATTGGGACTTGAGGACCGCCAAAAACATGTTTAATTGAGGGACCTTGTTACTGTTTTTGCAGCACCATATGTAATATCTGGCAAGTAGAAAACAAAAATTCAGTTGAAGAGCAAACTTTGATATATCCGGCTTTAGGCCCAAAAACACTGTCATATCTTTCAAATAGTCTTGACGTATGAGTTCACAGTCAAGAAGTTTACTAGTCAGAACCTTCCAAAACACTTGAATCCTAGACGTAAGTCTGTAGCAAGTACATCATGTTTGTGTCACATTGATGGAATCAAAGACATCCTTACTTCCTTTAGTGATGTTAGCTGGAAGTCATTCAAAGATGCAGCTTTTCTGCGTAAAGATACCACGTACGAAAACACTGAGGGCAAGTGGAATGCTGGTCCATTTGGTAGTTATCATCGTTCGTGTTATCAAACATACACCTCCAAAGGTCACATAGAACGGGTCGTTAGAAAGCGAAGATTAGAGGAAATATCCAATGATGAAGAGAAATCAGAAATGCAACAAGATGTTCCAATCAATACACGTTCTTCCCTTCAATCGACGAACATCAAGAGCTGCATAATCTGTCAGGAAGAAAAGATGGATTCAAAGGATAGAAGAAGAAAGGAGAAGCTCACAACCTGCCAGACACTAAATGCTGGAGAATCACTTGTAAATGCTGCAAAAATAAGGGGTGATCAGAGACTCTTGGTAGCTTTAGATGGCCAAGACTTGATTGCCCTGGACGTTTGTTATCACAGATCATGCTATCGGAGATACACCAACGTGAAGATTCCAGATGAGATCAAGAAACAGAATGATGAGGCTGAAACACAAATCTCTGAGGAAGCATTTGAAGAACTAAAGAATGAAGTGGAAATTCAAATGGTTCAACGTTTACAAATGCTGAGAATGTCGTCCCTTAGAGCGAGATAAGTAGAACTGCTTTCTCTTAGAGGTGTAGTTAATGCAGAATATCGCATTGAAAAGCTTAAGTCTCGTTTACAAAGATCGTTTGGTAAGTGAGCTTTTGGCATCCAAGGCATCGCTCAGAAACGGAGCTGGTATATTACGAAGAAATACCTAAGGGCAAGTTGTTGAGTGCAGATACAACCAAAGTTTTCAAGAGATGTGTCTTGATGAAGAAGACGAGGAAACCGTGAACCACATCTATCACTGCGCCAAGACTGTACGTGCTGCTCTTCTTAATCACGATATCAGGATGCCATGGCCTCCTTGTGCAACCGACCTCAAGCAAATGAATGTAGATCTCCCACCTGTAGCATACAATCTTCTTGCTTGGATTTTAACTGAAGATATGGAGAATCGGTCAATAGAGAACAGCCAGAGAGTAGTCATAAATGATCCCACTGTTCATCGCCTGATCCTCTCACTTGGTCAAGATCTCGTGTACAACATTTCGAAAGGTAGACAAAAAACGCCTAAACACGTGGCTTTACCAATAACTGTCAAGAATCTCACTGGATGTAAAGAGGTAATAACTTTGCTCAATCATTTTGGGCATGGCATCTCATATGAGCAGGTACTTGCCATTGAGACGGGGCTGGCAGAAAAGCAGATGGAGGCTGGGGAGCAAGGGGTGATACTGCCAAGCAATGTTCAGTCGAATGTGTTCAGCATGTTCTGCTGGGACAACATTGATCTCCTGGAGGAAACTCTGTCTGGGAAAGGAACATCCCACTGCACAAATGGCATAATCGTACAGCGGCAGGTTGCCTGGTGTCAGCTACCACCTTCACAAGAAAGGCAGAACAAACGGGGAAGAAGACGCACACTGCAAACTGTACCAAGTCAGGTATGTTTCTTGCCATCCATGTCATAATCATTTATCCATGTATAACAAAAGATCAGTTGAATATATAAACCTGCAATACTTTTGTTTTATTTGTTCGTTTACAGCAGGAGCAACGTACAAGTATTTATTATTCGACTGTGACATCATTTTACCTTATAAGGAAAAGAGAACACGCAAAATATCCGAGCGTATTACACAGTAGATTGCCGTATTACACCTTAGTGTCCCGGTTCAAGACACAAGCTATTAAAAATAAAAAGAAATTTAGTCGAATAATAAATCCCTTATTCGATGGTTTAACAGATAATACTTGCGGATATTTTACTCATTGCTCGCATTTTTTCTCGCCCCTGCGGGGCTCGAAAAAATACTACGCAACTCGTAAAATATCCGCGCGTATTATCTGTTAAACCATCGAATAAGGTGTATGGATTAACCATGTCAATTCCATATAATATATATTACTGTTTTTTTTTCCCAGTTCATCAGTACAATGCCGGAAAACGATGTGGTCCAGGAACATATGAAGGAAATATCGTCCAGTACATGCGAGGAACTGAAGATGGTCACTCGTCTGCTAAGCTTAAGGATTTTGCCTGGTTCCTTTCAAGACTTCCTCTCGCCGAAGGTGGTCATCTGATCGATGAGATTGCAGCAGAGACTTCGCAGTCTGTCCCGGGCTGGAGTGGGTTTAATACAGTGGCCAAAGCAAAAGATGTCCCTGGTAAGAGTTTTGTTGGCTACTGTCAGCTTGTAGATGCCTCCCCAACTGAGCTGGAAGGATAAAAGACGGCGGACTCAGCATGCCTGATTTCAATATAATAGATAAATCTTTGAAGGCAGGGTGGGTGAAACGTCTTTTAGACCCTCAAGCGCAATCTTGGAAGACAATACCGTTTAGCCTTTTAGACAGTGTAGGTGGCCCATTGTTGTTTAAATGTAATAACCCGTTAAGAACTTTACCTGAGCTCCTTCTCCTACCGCTTTTTTACCGAGACATTTTCAGTGCCTGGGAGAGCACATGCAAGCACACAGTAAGGACAAAGAACGAAATCGAAAATGAGTTTTTGTGGAATAATCATGAAGTCACTATTGGCGTCAAATCTGTTTTTTATAAGCAATGGTATGATGCTGGCGTTAAGACCTTGCCAGACATCCTAGACAAGAAAGGAAAGTTCTTGACGTTTGCAGCATTCAAGGAAAAGTACAAAATTAACACAACCTTTTTGTGCTATATTGGCTTGTGTAATGCAATGCCAAAGCAATGGAGGAAAGTCTTTAGACGTGATAACGAAAATGACTTGGTAGTTTCGGATGAGTCACTTCAGTCATTTAACAACTCACTTCCCACTTGCCGGCAAGCACGCATGTTTTATGTATCTAAATCTTTCCAAAAACCTACATCAGAAGTTCGTCTTGTTGAGGCTGGCTTCACAGATCGGACAATTGAGGCGTTATACATTCTTCCATTCAAGCTCACAAAAAACATAAAGCTCTCGATGTTTCAGTTTAAAATAAACCATCACATTCTGTACACTCACGACAAACTTTTCAAGGCCAAAATTGCTGACAGTGCCTCCTGTCATGTGTGTGAATTGAAGCAGACCGTAGAGCATCTGTTTGCAGAATGCCAGCATGTCCACTCCTTCTGGAACCTTTTTACCTCTTGGTGGAACGATAAGATTTACGGATATCTCCCTGAGAGTAGATCCTTCCATAAGTTTAATCTTTGCCTGATTGTCGCTCATTTTTATATCTACACCGCAGCCAAAGAAAGCGAACCATATAGTTTCTCAGCCTTTAAAGCTTTTCTGAAACACAAATTATCTATAGAGCCTTCAAGAGTCCGTGAATCCCTGAGCCTTTAGCCGCAAACAAGCTTGATATAACAGTTGTATTTTGTCTGTTCCTTTTATTTCAGTTCTGTAACGTTCATTGTGTGTTAATATTGTATATTATATTGTACTTATCAATAAACTTCAATAATAAAAAAATGAGCTTTCCACTGTATACACTCTGCTCAAGAAGTCTGACAATGGCAAACCGTCTTAATCTTGACAATACAGTGGTCATGCTAGATCAAACCATCTATGCGAAAGCATTAGAAGTGATATGGAAGCAAAGACAAGAGTTTAAGAGCGTAGTGCTTATGATGGGGGACTTCCACGTTGCCGGTGTGTTTCTTGCAGTCATAGGAAAACGTTTCGGGGACGCTGGGCTTCGCGATCTTTTGATAGAGTCCAGGATTATCGGTAGTGGATCCCTGAATGGCATGTTAAAAGGGAAACATTACAACCGGGCACTTCGCATGCACAAGATAGTCCTCGAGGCTTTGATGCGCCTCAACTGTCAAGCCTTCATTCAGTGTAGCAAACAATCCCACAACAGAAGCCTTACCCAGCAGATAGAGGCTGCAGAGTCAACACTGAACAATGTCCAGAAGGAAGTAACATCTGCTAGCATTCAAGCAATTTATCGTAATCCAGTGCTCAAAGATCTCCTGCAAAGCCTTGAAGAGTTCAATCGGTCATCAAGTTGCAAGATGAGCAAGTATTGGCAGTCGTACATTGAAATGGTACCCTGTTACTGCACTTTGTACGAGCAACAAGAGAAGCAGATTGGAACTTACACCTTACGTGTATCAAAGATATGTTGCCGTGGATGTTTGCGTACGACCGTACCAATTACGCATGGTATCTTCCAGTTTATTTGTGCGACATGTTGGCATTGGAGTACAACCACCCATCTGCCCATCAGGCGTTCGAGGCTGGGGACTTTGTCATCCAGAGGAGTTCGTGGAATGGTTTTGGGCAGGTTCCTGTTGATCAAACTATCGAACAGACTATTAACTTTAACACTAAATCCAAGGGTGGCATCATAGGTTTTAGTCTGAATAAAGCAGCAGCACACCGATAGGTACTTACATCTCACGAACGTGCAGCCGTGACCTAAGCTTGCCGAGAAATGGCTGGGTCCACCTGTGTTGATAGTGAGGAGGGAGCAGTGAAAGAGATGGGTAAAGCTCAGCTGTTAAGAGATGAAGAAGATGTACGCAAAGTGCAGTCAACCCTTAATACATAGATCAACCCGTTTGCCCAGTCAGAATCAGACTAGATATGTCCTCTAGCCTCAGGGGTGACAGCCAGCCATCAACTCGAACAAGATCTTTCAGCTGCCCATGACGGAGGAGAGGACGCTCTGATGGCATACATCCAGAAACACCTCATCAGCAATGAAGTAGGTTTATATGATCCAATACACAAGTTAAAGCTGGCAAATTTTGCGTCTGTTGTCAAGGCCGTCAAGATTTCTGGTAGGGATGTAACGCACAAAGCAGACGGACCTGTTCGCCCGTCTTCTAGTCATTGCGCAGACGAGGGACATGCATTTGCAGGAAGTATTTAAACACTCCCTTGGTCCTCTCCCTTGGTCACTTGCTTCCACTGATGGAACACTTGTTAAAACAGACAAGTCCAAACTGCTAGAGCCACTGACCAATGCAGTTAAGCCTGCTGAAGATGTGCCTCCGACAGCAGCCTGGATAGTGGACGGAATGGCCATCTTACAGTCACTGAAAGAGATTCCATCTACCTTTCAAGACCTGGCAATGACGGTCTTTGACTCAATTGCTCCTCCACCGACGATGGCGAGACGAATCGACTTTGTAACTGACAGGTACCTTGACACTTCAATCAAGAATGCTGAAAGAACAAGACGAAGCAGTCAAGAATCCCTAAAGGTCAGAATAACAGGCCCTGGGCAGAAATGTCCCAAACAGTGGAAGAAGTTACTTGGCAATGGAGAGAACAAGACAAGTCTGACAAACTTCCTCCTCCAGCAGTGGTCAGGAAATAGCTATGCAAATCGCATTGGAAGACGCGTCATATTCTTTGCAGCTGCAGATATCTGCTTAAGGTTGTTTGTTGTTGATGGCAAAGTCATGTCCGAGCAAGTGGAGGAGTTGAGATGCACCCATGAGGAAGCAGATACAAGAATCTTTCTCCATGCCAAGCATGCAGGCGACCATGGCGAAGGTATCATAATCGTTAGGTCGCCTGATAGTGATCATTCTGGCCTGTCATTTCCAGGATCAAATCCCTGTACGTTTGCTTGTCCATAAGAAGCTCTTTCGCAGGGAAAGGAAAGAAAGGTCTCCTCAAGCTGTGCATGAATGAGAGAGTGTTGCCAAGCCATGTCAATGCTGGGAAGATCTTTTGCCTTGGTTGCAACCGCATTCAAGAGTGAAAGGTTTGTGTGCAGAATGTTTGGCTTTTCAGATGATCACGATGACGTAGATGAGTGCAGCTACTTACTGTTTTGTTCCAAGAATCAGCAATCTCACAACCTTCCACCATGCCAAGATGCTCTGGAAATGCACACACAGCATGCAAATTTCCAAGCTGCAATCTGGCACCACGTGCTTGAAGCAGACCCACAAGTACCAAGTCCTAATGGCTACGGCTGGACGACCACAGATGACGGCATTCGGATTGACTGGATGACTTTGCCTCCAGCCCCACAGGCCTTACTAGATGTGATCGTGTGTGGATGTACCACGTTCTGCTCTACTGGCCACTGCTCCTGCAACAGGAATGGTCTCTCCTGTACTGATCCTTGCCAATGTGGTGACAATTGCAGCAACCCTCACAACAAGTGGCAAACGAATGAAGTAACGGACAGCGTCAGTGACGTAGAGTAACTGTAGTGTACACTCAGTCACCATTTAAAAGAACTGTCATAATTGAATCCTGCATCATTTTCTCATGACTTAACCAAATTCTGATTCTTAGCATTGAGTAGAACTGTTTGGTTGGTAATAATTTGACTGTGTTGTGCGATACTACAAGTAATTTTCATTTTTGGAACAGAAAAAATCCATAAGATAATTATCATAAATTAAAGTTCAGTTTGGCGATATTGTTCAGTTTGTGTATTTTTTGCCTTTAACAGTCAGTTTGTTGATGGGAAACAGATATATTTTTAAAATTTAGAGCTAAAAGGTGTCTTCGCATCAATTGAATTCCAAATATAATCGTCCAGTTTTGTTACAAAAGATGATCTTAAGGTACTGAAACTGTTTTCTGTCGTCTGTTGCCACAGATGGTAGGAATAGACACGGATTGAAACTTAACAATGACGTCATCTACCCATTGATGACGTCACAGATTGAACTGCATCATTCTGTAGAACTTAATGCATGTCAGACATGTTAAATGACTTGTGGATTTGCAATTTTTAATGTCATATTCGTGTAGATGTGGCTGTAATGCAACAAGGCAAACATACATCACCTTAAATGACAGTACAGCAAATGTTCCATTTATTACAACTCAATGTAGAGAGGATTTTGGGGACGATACACTTCAGTTGGTCACTGCAAATGGATTTGCAGATGAAAAGTCTGAGTCAACCATAGGTAGTACAGTGTGGCTAATTTTCAAAAATTATTATTATTGTATTGATAACCCCTTTTCAAGTTTAAAATTACTGCTGAATACAGTAAAAGTACTAATGCAAGTACAGTCCTTAATATATTTGGGAAGCTCTTTCCATAGTTTCGGTGACACAACGCTAAAAGACCTGTCTGCTAATGCTGGTAGCGATTTACTTTTGGGAGGTACTAAAATTAAAATGTGGTTAGAACGCAAGCTATATCCCGTGGCTTTCTTAACCGAAATCAGATCACTGATGTATTGCGGGGCCAGGCCATGAATAGCTTTGAAAGTAATTAAGTAGCACTCCAGGTAACAGCGATAGCAGCAACAGCAAAGGAATGCGTGGAATGTATTTTTTAACCACAATTAATTGGCTTAAGTAATTAAAATACAGCGTTATGATTGGCTGAAATCCTTCTTTTTACGATTTTTGCCGATCCCATCCCTGTAAACCTCGGAAACTGGTACAATACGTCACGAACTATTGTTATGCAGATTCGGGCAAAAATCGTATGCGGGAATCCCGAGTTTTTTACGAACAAAGGTTTCTGAAAGATCACATCTCATATTACACTCATTCGGTAGCCATATTTGTCAGTCGAAATTTGTATATTGTATATTTGTATATTGTTTTCAATTTCGATCTTCAAAAGCATCTGGATGCCGTTTTCAGCTTCGTGTTGCTGCTCCCATCACAATGAATGGAAGCATGGTGTTGTGGATTCTCAACATTTGCGGCAGTGCACTCGTGAAGAGGCCAATATCTTTACTTCTGCTTCAGAAAACCAGAAACACAAAGGCCGCAAGAGAAAGATTTGCATTTATTGCCGTTAATGACTAGAAGTAGAAAAGAAGTGCAGAAAACTTGAGGTAATATTACGTCCTCCAACTGTAGAATAGCATGCATAATTAGGTATTAGTCACAGGACTCTAGGTAATCGTATAAATTAGTTGCCATGTGCTTTTACTCGCACTCGCACTGTCACTTGTAGTAGGCCATTCTGAAATGAAAGCTTCTTATCTCAAGTTCTTCGAGATCTTCATGGTGTCAGGAGTAGGATCAATGCATCGTCCGGTCCGTCTCCACTAGTTCAGTCATAGGTATGGCCGAAGGACATCGCAAACCAGAGCCGCTTTGCTTCGAAGGAAACGTTGCCCTAAATTGGAAAAACTTTGTCCAAGAGTTGGAAATATTCATTGCCGCCGCACACGGTGACAAGAATGAAAAACGAAGGCTTACATTTTCTTAAACCTTGCAGGAAGAGAAGCGATTGAAAAAGAAAAATCATTTATCTATGCGCCTGCCGTTCGTAATGAAGATAGCACCATTCTCGTACCGGCCAAATCTCGGAAAAGTATTGTAGTTCTGAAACGGAAATTTTCTGAAATCTGCGACCCTTGTGGAAATGTGATCATGGGAAGACACAAATTTAACACAAGAATGCAAAAGGAAGGCAAACTATTTCAGTCCTTTGTAGCTGACCTCAGAATTTTGGCAAGCACGTGCGAATACGGTGCTCTCAAGAATGAGCTCATACGGGACAAAATTGTTTGCGGCATCACCTCATCGCTTGTCCGAAAACAGCTTTTAAAGGAAAGGGATCTTACCCTGGATCGTGCGATTGTAATTGGCATTGTAAGCGAGCTATCAGATTGCAACAATACCAAACTCTCGAACAAAGATTCGTCTTCAAACAAGATCCAGTGTCGGAAAATAATGAAAGACTCCTATCAAGGACGGAAAGATCCATAACTGTAAGAATTGTGGTGACAGCCATGCAGCTAAGCAGAACCTTTGTCCAGCGTTCGGTAAACTTTGCCTCTATTGCAAAAAGCCGAACCATTTTGAGAAAGTGTGTCGCTCGAAGCGCAAAGGAAAATATACAAGTGGTGCTCAACGTGGTGGTCAGCGGTCAAATCAAATAAATGAAGTTTATCCTGGGGTACCAGATCTGGAAGATGATGACAATTTGTTTGTCATCGATGGAGTTACAAATTCACCAAAGTCAGGCCACAAGTGCGAAATTTATTGCACAGTGGAAATTAATGGTAAAGGCGACAAATTAAAAATCGACACTGGTGCAAAGTGCAATGTAATCACGTTAGATTTATTCAACAGGATTTCTCATGGAGAGAAGATTGATCAATCGAGTGCGGTCCATCTTGTTGCTTATGGTGGAGACACACTAGCCACACAAGGAACTGTAACCCTGAAATGTTGTTTAAAGTCTTCATGCCATGATCTGGAGTTTCATGTTGTCGACAGACACGTAACAACATTGCTCGGTCTTATGGATTCCCTAAGCTTAAATCTCATTCAGTTGCACAGCGAGGTTCATGAAGTTGACACAGTTGATGCCTTTCGCGCAGCGATACTTGATGAGTACAAAGATTTATTTGACGGTGACCTTGGCAACCTCCCTGTGGTGTACAAGATGAAGCTTGACTCTGACACTATCCCTGTTGTCATACTTCCGCGTAAAGTACCCCTGGCAATGGAAGATGTCAGAAAAGAACTCGACAGGATGGTCAAAATAGGAGCAGTTGCACCTGTATCTGAACCGACGGAGGCATTCGCATTTGCATTGATCCAAGAGATCTCAATAAGGCGCTTAAGAGATCTCACCATCCGATGAGGACAGTCGAAGACGTTGCTTCATGCATGCCTAGTGCCACGATATTTTCCACCCTTGATGCAAGAAGTGGTTTCTGGCAGATTAAGTTAGACTACGAGTCCTCACTGCTTACAACCTTCAGCACCCCTTTCGGGACGTACAGGTTCCTCCGATGCCCTTTAAAATTACTTCCGCATCAGAGGTCTTTCAGTCCGCAATGGAAGAGCTGTTTGCTGGGTAACCCTGTGCAATTATAGTGGATGACCTGCTGGTGTGGGGTGAAGGAACACCAGATCATGATGCAAATTTAAGGAAAGTCCTGCAGAGAGCTCGGGAGGTTGGTTTGAAATTGACCCGAAAGAAATGCATATTCCGCTGTGACCAGGTCCCCTATGTTGGACATTTGTTCACAAAGACAGGCCTCAAGCCTGATGAAGCCAAAGTTACCGCAATTAAAGATATGCCTGCCCCTGACAGCCCTGAAGTGCTTTGCCGGTTCCTTGGTATGGTCAACTACCTACACAAGTTCATCAGCAATCTCAGTGAGAAGAGCGCTCCCCTGCGCGAGCTGTTACGGAGAGACACCCATTGGAGCTGGGAGGCACCTCAGCAAAGAGCGTTTGAACAGTTGAAATTAGATATCTCCCAACCACCAGTTCTCAAGTTCTTTGATCCTGACAGGCCTGTTACGCTGTCTGTTGATGCTTCTAAGAGTGGTCTTGGTGCCGCATGCTTGCAGGATGGGTACCCCCTGGCATATGCCTCGCGAAACGCGTACTATCAAATCTAACCTGACCCGTGACACTTAAAATTTAATCTACATGATTCAATGTAACCGCTGTAATTTACAATATATTGGAGAGACTAAACCACGTTTAAAAGACAGATTTAATGAACACCGCCATACTATAGATAATCCTAACACCAAGTCTAAACCTACTACAGCTGCTGAACATTTTCTCTCCTCTCCTAATCACACTGCTAATGACATGCAACTAATCCCCATTGAAAAAAATTTCTCCAACCGAGACTCAATACGTAAGGCCAAAGAAGCTTTTTTAATTTCAAAAGGCAGAACACTTTTTCCTCACGGCCTTAACATTCGCGAAGAAATATACTAATTATTCACTTTTGTATTAGTTTCCTTTCATTGTTTTCTGTATATTTTTCATTATCAGCTATTTTTATTTCTATCGTTGTTATTTTTCTAGGCATAGCCCTACGTATTTCCGTTGATACGTATACATGTCAACCATATATAAAAAGCCAATGTAAATTTTACCCCATTGTACCTGAAGAAGGCTGGTTTGGCCAGCCGAAATATAGTACACCTTTTAAATTTGTATCTACGTTGTATTGGTCCTTGCTTTTTTAGTTTTTTGTTCTATCCATTGGGAATTATGGCTTCACTCTCAGCAGCCACCAGCTAGAAAGTCTGTTTCTTCCTTTACACCTAGTAAGGCTCGTTCTCACGACTCGCCAGCTACACCCAGGGGGTATTGTTTTAGATATCACAAAGGTGGTGAATGTTCAGGATGTAATTTTAAGCATGCCTGCCCTACGTGTGAAGGTTTGCATAGGATGAGCCAATGCAATTTTCGTGGCCAATCGAAGCAATCACTCAAGCGTGCCCCCCTGCCAAGTCTGCCCCCCTGCCAAGTCTGCTTCTCCCAACCCCAGTAAGGTTTAATAGGTTACTTTGTCTCTTGTCCGGGTATGACCATTCAACTGGAACATATCTTTCCTCTGGTTTTGCTAATGGGTTCCCCAGGTCAGCGTTCATCTTCACAGGCCAAAAATCTGTTTTGGCTTATGAAAAACCTGAAGTTGTTGATACTAAAATTATGAAAGAACTTTCGCCGGTCGTTTAGCAGGCCCATTTCAATCACCCCCAATGTTCCCTTTTGTTGTCTCTCCCCTAGGTGTAGTACCGAAAAAGTCCCTTGGTGAATTCCGCCTGATCCATCACTTATCCTTCACAAAGGGGACCTCGGTCAATGATGGTATACCTTCCGAGAACAGCTCTGCTCAATATGCCACTATTCAGGATGCAATTAGCTGCATTAAGCGAGCTGGCCAGGGTGCTTTCTAGCCAAAGCTGATATTCAAAATGTATTTCGAATTATACCTATCCATCCGGATGATTATGGACTCTTAGGCATGCAGTGGCGGGGTATGTTTTATTTTGACCGCTGCATGCCAATGGGGTGTTCAAGTTCTTATCGAAATTTTGAAATTTTTAGCACTGCAGTTGAATGGGTTGCCCTGAACAAGTTGACAATAGAGCACATTATTCATTTGCTGGATGATTTTCTCATTGTAGCTCCCCCTACACGGCATTATGTCAGGCTCAACTGGATCTGTTTGTTAAGCTATGCTCATATGTTGGTATTCCCATAGCACCAGAAAAAACTTGCGGCCCAGCAACCACTTTGTGTTTTGCTGGTATTGAGCTTGATTCCGTACTTTTTGAAGCCCAACTACCTCTCGACAAGATTAATAAGTGTTGCATCGGCAAAAAGTAACCTTAAAGGAGGTTCAGTCTTTAACAGGCCTGTTCAATTTTGCCTGTTCCGTGGTTTTACTGGGTCGGCCTTTTTTGTGTCGGCTGATTGATCTCACAATTGGGATTCATTCCGCTCATCATTTTATTCGTGTTTCAAAAGAGGTTAAGGAGGACCTGAAGGTTTGGCAGGAGTTTTTGTCTCAATTTAATGGCAAATCATTTTTTCTTGAAGATGATTGGTATTATTCTAAGTTACACTTGCTCACCGATGCTTCAGGTGCTATTGGTTTGGGTGCCGTATTTGGATAAGTGGTGCTATGGGGAGTGGCCAGACACATGGACAAGCTTCCAACAGAGATCCCCCCACATCTGCAGCCCCAGAATTGGCATCCATAGTCTGCACCCTTGTTCACTCTAGCCTTCAGCCTTCGTCCCTCCCAACATATAAACAGGCTTGGAAATTATTTCGGAAGTTTCTACATTCTACTTTTCCATGTTTACCTGTAGTCCTTCCAATTTCGGTGCCTACATTGGCTCTGTTTATTGCATACCTTTTTGATTTGAAATATGGCCATTCCACAGTTATGACATATGTTTCTGCATTAAGTTATTCACAAAAACTTTCAGGATATTCGGATCCTTCTAAAGCTTTCATGGTAATGCAGATGCTTAAGAGCTATGGAAAGCTGGGTACCCGCTTCGATAGGAGATTGCCAATCACACTTCCCATCCTTCAAAGGCTGCTGGAAGCAGCCCCCGGTTGCTTTCCTCTTCTCACCAGGTGTTATTGTTCAGAGCCATGTGCTCTTTTGCCTTTTTTGCCTTTTTTGCCTTTACCAGGGTGGGGGAGATCACTGTCTCTAGCAAAGAGGGTTCCCCTGTCCCATTACAACTTGATCAACTGACTAAACTGGTTAATAGAGCCAGTGAGGTTGAGGGTTTAAAGGTTGTTTTTCTCGATTTCAAACATCACTATAATGAGCCTCCTTTGTCTGTAGTGATTTCTCGGCAACCTACTTTTTTGTCCAGTTAGGATCTTGCCTGATTATGTATCCTTTCGTGGTTCAGGCCCCGGGCACTTTTTGTTCATTCTGATGGATATGCTGCAGCCAGGACATGGTTTTGTTCCCAGCTTTCCTCTGCCATTAAGTTATGCGGTCTTAACCCATCTCTATACAAAGGCCATAGTTTTCGCATTGGGGCGGCATCACATGCTGCAGATAGGGGGATGTCCAATGCCCAGATTCGCATTTTAGGCCGTTGGAAGTCTAATGCCTTTTACAAATATATATGTGTATCATCATTGTCCATATAGCCTAACAGTGTAACCAAATGTCTTTGTGGGGGGTTCGCAAGGGCAACTTTACTACATTGACATTTTGTCTTTATTATTTCTTTTCCTTTTTGTCGTTGTAGTTCTTATTAATTGTTCCTTTACAGTTTACAGGAGTTGTAATAGATAATGTTATAGAGGGAATACATGCAAGGGCTGTATTTTCCTACCATGATTACCCAATATGCAAGGGTATTGCGTAATCATACCTCTTACAGTTTGCAAGGGCTGCTGTATTTGTTTCACTTTTTCATCAGACTGCATTGCCTGGGGTGGGGCCGCATTTGCATGCGTTTGGCATTTTTCTTGCACTCACCTTTACTGGGCTAAGACTTGTATGGATATTTCGGAATTGATTCAGTTGACAAATGTGTTAAATAAATAAAAGTGGCTTTGAGCCTTTGCCCTCAGCCATTTTACTCCACAACGGTGGCAAATTTTTGTGTACTTGGGGAGCCCAGTAAACGAGCTAAGGCAATGTAAAGTTTTTATGATACCAAAATGAGGGAAGGGAGGCATAAAGGGAATATTTGCTTGCGAACAGGATTTTTATGCCTTCTTTCCTCAGTAATTTTATTAGTACTGATAAGCATTTGTAACATCGTGGCAAGCGCTTGTTGCGTGACAACATCCGTGCTTGTGAGATGGGGTGAAGGTATTTGTATTACACCTCACCCCTTATAGGGATTGAGGTATTGCGTTACCGCATGGTGGAATACTGCTCACTCACTTCAGAAGTTCATCAAGTGAAGACGCTTTTCACTTTGCCCACCTCCTCCCCTTATCCTGCCTCATTCCACAAGCCTTTTTTGTTCTGGTTCTTGCATTTTTCTTGCCCTCACCTTTACTGGGCTTAAACTTGTATGGATATTTCGGAATTGATTCAGTTGACAAATGTGTTAAATAAATAAAAGCGGCTTTGGGCCTTTGCCTTAAGCCATGTTACTTTACAACGGTGGTAAATTTTTGTGTACTTGGGGAGCCCAGTAAACGAGCTCAGGCAATGCAGCTCTGAAGTTTTTATGATACCAAAATGAGGGAAGGGAGGCATAAATGTTATTTTTCTGGTTCATAATTTAAAGACTGAGGACAGAAACAATGATAACAAACAACCTGATGCTTTTGAAACAGAATCTAGTAAGTTAACATATTTAAAATGGGATTGATATTTGTGGTGATTAGATACAGGGAATTCAGGTTGAGGGTTTAGCAACATCATTTTGATGCGTTTGTTGAAAAAGCTGATTTGTTGTATTGCAAGGTTACCCGTCACTAGGTAGGGATGACAACATTGAGTAGGAGAAAAGGGAGGTTGTTAAACAAGAGCGGTGGCTCTTCAAGGCTGTGCTCTGAGAAAGATTGCAGGGAATCGAAAGCTCTGAACCTGTGAAAACCAAGGTGCCCAGCACACAGGTGGTCCAGGCTCATGATTAGATTACTTTGAAACGTGACTCGCGCTTAGCGGCTTTATAGTGGTGTTGTGTTACAACAGTTTGAATTGATAAAGGTTTGTATGGGAAAAAAACAGTATAGAAATTATTCTTGAATATATGTTAATTTTGACAATAAAATCGACTTACTTCAATGCCTTGTTGTCTTTTCTGTTGTCCTATGGCTTTTCAAGCCATTTGGGTGAGTTATGACTTTTTTGGTTTTCCACTGCTAAGAAGAAGTAAAGGCTGCACACTCGATTTCCGACTGCTTGCCGATCAAGGCGAATAAATCCTCTGAAAATAACCCTGTCGACTCAATTCCTCCGCAAAATCAAAGAAGAGGCTTAAGCGCTTTTTCTCAGCGAGATTCCAACTAAAATCCTTCCTCGCAATGCACATTACGAGGCGCTGAATCCCACTCAACGAACCTTCTCCATCTTCGAATCATCCTGTCTGGAGCCGCCACGGACACATCGCAAGCCCGCATTGCATGCCGGGCCAAAAAAATAACCCTAACTGGAGGAAGGGAGCGCACAATTATTAACACAAAATCTTCTTTACTCCAGCGTCCCCTGGGGAGACTTTTGTCCAGCCCCCTGAAGGAAGCATTGTTTCGATAAACCAATCAAAACAACGAATTGACGTGTTTACAAATGTGAGATATTTTTATCGATCTCCGAGGAAAGCCCTTTTCGCCATCTCGATTAGTGTTTTAGAGCATGCCGTACCTAGTAAAAGAAATTCTTAGTAGAATCCGCTAAACTCGGCCAGTCTTGTCAATGTGGAACTGTGGTTCAATGAAAGTGTGGACAAATGAAAGTGAAAGCGTGGAGCAATGAAGGTCATTAGCCAAGATGTAAGTACGCACTAAATTTTTTCCCTACTTGACAAGTCAATTTTTCTCCCCTCTAGTTTTGCATTAGTTTTGCACCTTGAGAGCGTTTCTAGTGTCGATCTTACAATGTTATTGTGGAAGGTAGCTTAAAATTCAATACGCAATCAAAAATATTTTTTTACAACGGCACACTCGGACAGCTTGCGGTAAATTTTCGCACTTCACTTCGCCAGACTTCACCGTAAAATCGCTTGCATCAGTAGTTGTTGTTTTTTAGCTTTTCAGGATTAGGCTAAATGACGATCAAGAAGAAATAGTTTCGTTTGCTGCCGGTGGGCACAATCTTTTGATCACCGGGCAAGCTGGAGTTGGAAGGAGTGAAGTGGTGAAAAGAATAATTGCAAATGCTAAAGCACGTGTGAAGATTGTAGGTGTCATTTGTTCGAACGGGATCGCTTCTCAGGTATACGATCGCGGAGTTGCCTCCACGGTCCATTCTTTCTATGGATTGATGACTGTCGAATTGCCATGGCGGCAGGTAATTGACCGATCTATTTGTAACACTGTGGTTTGCGAACATGTCAAAGCCATAGATCTAATTTTCTGGGACGAAGCAAGTATGTCGAGTGGGAGAATGTTTGAGCTCGTCAATTTTCTGCACCATGACTTAACAGATGAATTTAGCCGCATGTTTCCATTCGCGGGCAAACAGTTGATCCTGGTGGGAGAATTTCTCCAACTCCGACCTGTGCCTAACATGTTTGATGAGGGTTGTTATATGTTTGAATCTCCCTTGTTTGATCATGCTATCAACCACACATTTGCCGTCACCGAAGTAATGCATCAGTCCATTGCAGACCGTGAATTTCTCCACACGCTAGCTGAAATCAGAATGGGACACTGTTCGCAAGAAACTGAGTCATATCTTAACAGCTTGAGCCGAGAATTACCAAGACCACTAGATGAATGTGCCACGCACATTTTCTTTCGTAAATTACCAGCCATGTTGAAGAACAGGGAAGAGCTGGATAAGCTTCCAGCAGAGGCAGTGTTGTCATTTGAGGCGTATGAGAATGATAACTCCACCAGCATGAGCTGGCCTGGGGCGAGTGTTTTGCAGCTCAAACCAGGATGCAAGGTCATGCTGATCTGGAATAAATCTGATAAGCTGAAAAATGGTAGTACTGGTGTTTTCAAGGGTGTTCGAAGAGATGCTCTTGTTGTTTTCTTCGAAGGCGTTGGAGAGGTGGAGATTAGAAAGGAGACATGGTTAAAGAGGGGCCGAAACGGCCAGAAATTGGGATCTGTCACGCAGTACCCGATAGTTCTGGCATATGCAGTAACGTGCCACAAGTCGCAAGAACTGACACTTTCGTCTGCTGTTGTTCACTGCTCGCGTGAATTTGTGTCGGGGCTGATTTACGTAGCTGTTTCCAGAGTCAGATCCCCAGCACACATCCAGGTTGTAAATTTTAACCGTGCCCAGTTACTGAAGCCCCCAAGAAGAGCCATGGAGACGTGCGTATTTCGTCATTTGTGTGCTCCCCAGGATGACCTGAGTTGCTGCCGTAAAGGAACGCTTTGAAAATCTCGAGGAAGATCATCAGATGTTTTCGTTTCCTCAAGAGGTGTTGGACCAACAGGTCACAGAATGCTTTGAAGTCGCCGAGCCCATCCCCATGGAAATGTCGGAATTGTACAACCGACTTGTAAGGAATGAATCTACTCTTTCTATTCCACCGGAAGAGTATTTGGATAAATCCCGCAAGTTCTTGCGGAGTAAGAAGACTACTACACAAATGCTCCAGTATTTTGGCAGTCTTGTCCAGGGGCCGCCAAGCCTGCCATTTAGAAGAGAAGGCCCTGGGGACGCAATATCCCATTTCCGAGTTGGAAGAGTCCAGATTCCATAGCTCAGGAGGTCGGACACCTTATTGAGACTTACATAACGGAGTAACTGGTTAGCTTTCAGTTGAGGCCGAGGTTGGCAGTTTATATAGTTAAATTTAGGCCTAAACAACCCGAGAAGCTAGGTGGTACAGTGGTACGGTAGGCTATGTAAGCCTAAGCCTAGCTGAGGTCACAGGTTCAATCCTAAGTAAGGTGTCCAACGTCCTTCTGGACGGTATGATTTAGGCACAACCATTTCTGAGTTGCATGCTCATAGCCTCCTTTTCAAACCAAGGCCAAGTGCAAAACCATTCATATGGATATAAGGTTTATTTGCATGTGAACGAATATGAATGGTTTTGCACTTGGCCTCGGTTTGAAAAGGAGGCAAAGAGCAACTCGGAAATGGGCTATTAAAGCATGGGTCAACTCTCACACATCTACAGATCGCCGTAAACAAAACGTGTATGCGTTTTTAAATAAACTTTTCGCTTCTCGAAACAGATAATGTCTGGGTGACAAATATATGTGCACATTTTCGCGCAAAAAGGGCGGTTATTGTTTATATAATTATGCAGGAAACGACACCTCGTGGCACAGAGTGCGGAAATTTAATACAGTAAAACTATTCTCATTCGCGTAAAAAAAAAAAAACTACTACCTTTCCCACTCCTTTCCGTGAAGACACCAACAATGCGATTGACTCTTTATTAGAAGATACGCAAAACCAACTTCTCCCGTTCACAAGGCTGATTTCGTTCCACTACTTCCTAATGGTCGAAAACCACATAGTCGAGAGTCCAGAGGATCAAATTGTGGTATATCTTAGCAGGCAAGTCTTTACAGATGTGAAAGGCAGTGCACACAACTTTCTTTCAAGTAAAGAATTTCCTGGGTATATCTGTGAAGAATCTTGATTGGGGGGGGGAAATCGAATATTCAATCTTTCCAAAGAGTACATACGCGACAAAGATTTTATGTACAAGGCAATAATGTCATTTTATTCCGCGAGACATTTAGTTATTGAAGCAACGGATGAACAGGGATGAAGTTCACTTTACAGTAGAACAGAAAGAAGAGTCTTGCTAAATAAAGAACGCAAAGGCTACGGTATGAAGGCTTTAAAATTCATTTGCCGGTGACTACAGAAGTGGTTAAAACTAGTGGAGACTAATCAACGGTTTTTGACTGTGAAATGAGTGCTTGTAAGTGAATGTAGACTGCGAGCAGTCTCTCTTTTTCCGCTAAAGTCAGTGGGGACGAACGCAAAAAAATAGCGTGATGAGCGAGCAGCGAGTAGCGTGATGAGCGAGCCGCGAGTAGCGCGCGCGGGCACCGGCAGGCGAGAAAAAGAGAGACTGCCCTGGGATCATACAGCAGTTCAGAAGCCCGGCACACCGGTGACGGAGTATTCTGATTGGTCGGTTTACAAAGCGATGACGCGTATCTGTCATCGACATTACTTAGCGTCATGCAGGGCCCAGCGAAAATAAAACTAATTGCAAGAAACCATTGACGGTCGATAATTTCAAACTAATAGATCCGACTACCTAAGAGATTCCGAGAGAGTGAAAAACCTTACATTGTTGGTAAACCTAGAAAATGGCTACATGAGCACAGCAAGAGGTCAAACAAAACTGAAGAAAGCCGCCGATTGAACAGAGCTCCAGACTCTGAAGAAAGCCGCCGAGTTGAAGAAAGCCGCCGAGTTGAAGAAAACCGTCGAGAATACAGCATAATTTCAAAATGACCTCCAAATCGAAGCTTGCTCAAAGCCTACATGCAATGTTAAAGGTTTCACTGCAGAGCTATTCTAACAAATGCCACGATGGCATAATAAAGAACATTGCTATGAAACAGACGCCCCGACAAAGAGATCAAAACTAGCAGACAGCTTAAAAACACAAATGACCTCGAGACTATAGTCTGTATCATTTTGCAAGTTTAGAAGGCTTTTAATTCAGTCACCTCGAATTCTCCATATACCCGCTACAAATACATGAAACATTTTGCGAGCTTAAATATAAAATGGCTAAAACACTCGCGAGGGAGTCGTGTAGGCCTGTCACTCTTTATTACACCAAAATGGGCGGAGGTGTCAACGTGTGTCAAAAGGTGAGCTGTCAAAGGGCTTCTGAACTGCTGTATGATCCCAGGGCAGCCTCTCTTTTTCTCGCCTGCCGGTGCCCGTGCGCGCTACTCGCGGCTCGCTCATCACGCTATTTTTTTGCGTTCGTCTCTACTGACTTTAGCGGAAAAAGAGAGACTGCTCGCAGTCTAAAGTGAATGTTATAAGTAGCATTGTCGTGATCATCTACTGGTGCATTTGTAGAACATAAATAGGAAATATTCATAGGATAATTTTTTCTTTTGATTTACATTAAGAACTCTTCGATTTAAAATGGCAATATCATGTTTAGTATGTTTTCCCTTTCTCATGCGATTAAGTAGCTCTGCAAATTTTTTGGCATCTTTTTGTCTCATTATTTCTAAATTCAAACATGGTTAAAACTGGAAAAGATCTCCAACACAATACTATTGAAATATTTGACTGATAAGTGCTTCATATGGCAATGATTCAATATTCCAAAACCGACAGAACAAAAGCCAAATCCATACTCTTGCATAATCAAGCCGAAAGTTTTTTAGTTAGCTTAATCGGCAAAGTCTTACCTTTCTAACATACTATTACATAATCATGACACCTCAACATTTAATACCCATTTAAAATTGAAACAAGAAGCTGTACACAGGTTGAACTCGTGGCGCCTTTAACTCATTGCAGCATTGATTCCCAAGTGATTTGAGTGCTTTTACAGAGAAACATAAGCTTAAAATTATATCTAACCAAGGCTCCTAAGAGCCAACCCGAGAAGAAGAAATGCTAACGCGTAACGCAATATTGCCGTAAGCTTTAATACGTTTTCACACTGACACAGTTCGATATATATATATTTTTTTAAATTAAACGTAAGGATTTTTGACGAACGAAAAAAAAAAGTACATCACTTTCATAATGTCCAGTTCGAAAAAAGAAAAAAACAAAGAAAAAAAAAAGAGGACTTGATGGAGATTCGAACTCGGGCCGTCCGGGACTAAGCCACAAACTCAATCACTGTGCTGTCCAAGAGCACATACTACCAACGAACTAAATTTTATTATTTTAAGCTAGATACGCATCAGGACGCGTGTTTAGGTTGCAAAATCCTTTTAGATCGATTTTAATGTTGCACTAAAAACTCCAAATGCGAAACATCTGTAAGCTTATTGTTGTCTATATTCATTTACATCAAATTAATTATTGTTATCGTTGGATTCACGTTGAATTCCTGTTACGAAACGTGTTCGTAACAAAGCATTTGCTCACTAAGTTTACAGCTGATGGAAGGAGCGAGTGAGTGAGTGAGTGAGTGAGTGAGAGAATGAATTTTATTTAAACACCCTTGCCGATAACCTGTTCATCATGCTTTCACGTATACACGGGTTTAAAAGTAAGACTACACTGCATTCACTAGATTCAGTAGCTGACACTTCAGCTTGACCCGGAGTTCGATCGCTAAGCAAATGGCAAGTTTAAGATATAAAACACAGAACTTGCCAGAGCAAAAATCCCACAGGAATAAGCGGCGAACACAATATCAAACGGTCCTATCCATCCATGAACGCCTTGAATTGTCTTGAAAGTGTGCAGTTGTACGCAGTAGTTCTTTATCTTGCTTCTCGAGTACACAAACGGAGAGATTTTACGGTATGTATTTCATGGCCGAAAGCCATATAGTCGTCTATATAGACTTAAATATGCGTGCATAAATTTGCATGCGCTAATGTGACACGAAAAAAAAAACAAGAAAAGTCAACGCCGGATTTATAACTCGTGTGCTTCGCCACGAGTAATAACTCTTTCATAAATCAAACCGTAATAGCAATGATTCAGTATTCCAATGAGTACTAAGAAAGGGACATTAACGTTAATTGTGCACAAAAGTAAATCCATTGTATAATGCAATCAAATTAGGCCCCTCCACATATGCCGAATCTAATATAAATGAGCAACAACATATTTTGCCAGAAGCCATAGTCACCGAAAGAGACCGTGAGCATTGGCCCCACGCATGCAAAGCCATATTAAAGACATCTTGAGCTATTTTTCGCAGAAATTGCGCCACCATTGACGCAATGAGAGCGCCGGCACCTACTACCTTACAATATTTGGCGAGAATACTTCATATTTAGATGCAACTGTTCCAGTTTCTTTGCAATTTGGTTGGACCACATTTAGTACAACAAGACACAAATATGCGATAAGAGAGGCATGAAAATAGAACGCTTTTTGTTTCCAATTTGACAGCCTTGTCTGATAAATGACCACAACTGGCTTCTCATTGGCTAAAATTAATTGCCGATTCGCTTAAGCTACCTGCTTTTGTGCCTTAAATTTAACGAGAGTTCAATTCAATTGAGCTGACTCGCTTTAATAACTTTAACTCGCTTAAGCTACCTGCTTTCCTGCCTTAAATTTAAGCAACTTTTCACGAGATGTCCGGTTGTCACTCGCTAAGCGACTTCACTTTAATGATCATTCATATATTCCATAGGGCCCAGTCTGTTAAATGTTGTTTGATGTTTAATATTTTTCTTGTAATTTATTCAGATGTGGATCGGCTGAAATATCTCTGAAATATCTCTCGTTTTTCGATTAGTGGTACGTCTGTTAGCGTTAAGTGGCAGTCCCGCTTAAAGCGGTCTGCTCGATTTCGCGACCAAAAATAGTTTTCCTTTATTTTTTGCTGGTCAAAAGGCTTTGGTACACATGTTTGAAATACACAATTCTTTTTTTTTTCAAATTCTTTATTTTCGCCCTGCTACAAGCAAGAAACGAATTCAGGCCGTCTAGGCCCTTTCGACGGCACTATAAGAAGCAAGGGCTGACAACTGCGTAGAAAAAGTAACGCAACAATGGCATGATTGAGACCAAACCGAAAGTTTAAATGCAACTGCGGATAGGTATTTCGCCGTTATTGCCGATCGTCAGCACAGTGTAGCAACAAGTTTGAGTAACTAACCTGACTGAGTTAGCACTTTCAATAATGTCCACTTGGTTTTAAACTCCGGATATGACCTTAAGATGGTATGTCTGTCCACGTGCACAGCTTATGCCATACACAATGAACAAAACAGTTGAGAAAATCATGCCACTGTATTTCATACATTTAAATGTTTTTATTATTTATTGCTGATGAATTGTCCATGGATAAATAAAGATTATCTATCTATCTAAAACTATCTGCCAGAGAGAACATGGCCAAACCATGTGAAAAAACTGACGCAACATAACGGATGTTTCTACGTAGCGCGCCTCTCAAAAACCATCAATTTTAGTCTCCCGATCACCATCGAAACCGGGGGGTGGACTCCCATATGAAAGGGGGGGATGCGCGTGTTATATTTCCGATTTGACAGCCTTGTCGGATAAATGACCACAATTGCTTTCGTGCTTTAAATTTAACGACAGTGCAATTCAATTGAGCTGACTCACTTAACTTTAAGCGACTTGGAAAAGCAACTCTGTTCACAAGATTTCCGGTGGTCACTCGCTAAGCGACTTCACTTATATTTTAAAACATCGATCATTCATATATTCCATAGGGCCCGGTCTGTTAAATGTCGTTTGATGTTCAATATTTCCTTATAACGTTTTCAGACGTGGGGGGCTGAAATATCTGTTTTCTGTTAGTGTTAAATGGGCTACAATTAAGAAATTGTCAATGCTTGTTAAAGGAAAGATTTAACGCAGTTGTATGTTGTTATCGATATCGATGTTAAATATTTTAGAAAGTGAAGCGGACTTTGATTTTTCTTTTGCGGAGAGTTGAAAAAGAAATGGCTGCATAAGTCAATGTTACACATGAATGGGTTATTTACGAATATATAGTAGTTCTGTTTTTTTTTTTTTTATTCGAAAGTCGAGAGTTTTCTATTTCCGGTATCATGTGTTTAGTAACTATTAGAGATAAAAAGGTTGTTTTTGAGTTTAATTCTTGGAAAAACTGTCAATTGATATTTTTTTGGTTTTAGGAGTGTATTGTACGTTACGAATGAAGTTGCGTGTTTTTTTTTCGACTTAACGTGTGTAGATTTTATCTGTGGTTGAAACCACAGAAACAATAAATCCTAGATAAGAAACAATCTGTCAGGCGATGAGGAAAATCGCGGGGAGCCGATAGATTTGCGGTTGAACTTTATCGTCGCTTCTGGGGTCTATTAAGTCACAATTTACTAAATTACTCTTTTAAACATGGATCAATCTCTGACACTCAACCTCAAGGAATTATACGATTCTATAAAAAAAAAAAAAAAAAGGAATTATACGCCTACTTTACAAGAAGAACGACAGGTTAGTCTTGAAAAACTGGCAATCAATTTCTCTGTTAAACACAGATTATAAAATTTGTACTAAAGTAATCAAACATGCGGGATTCCTGACTGCAGTATTTTTAAAAACCTTTTTCTGATCCGGTGTGACGGAAGGTTTTGCCGGTGTCGGACTAAGGAAAGCCTTTAGGGGAATCGGCGCTTGATAACGCGGGAAAAGTAACTCAAATGGGCAACTCGCTTGCAAAGGAGAGCCGTCTCTCTCGGTAGGTACGGGATCAAACCATGAACTGGTACGCAACAGGAAGGTGATCAAGAAACCTGACTTGGTTCCAACAGCGTTTATTCCTGACTTGACAATGTAATCCAACAATGTAATCAAACGATGTAATCCAACTAACAATTGCAAACTAGGTTCTTATATATGTAAGGTACAAGTGTTCAACACAAAGGAACATAATGAAAGTGTCAAGCGAAATTCTTTGAGCTCAGCAAAAGTAAATTTTAAAATATATTTTTAACCCAATTGTCCATTGTTCATAAAACTATTTTTAAAAGTAATCTACATTTGAAAACCCTAAAACAAAGAAGTAGCAGAAAAGCCAAGTCAGCAAGCGGCTTTTTAAGCATGTAATGGTGTCGTATCAATAGATTTGCAAGGTCGGCAAATAACTTGTATGGCAAGTACTAGCGATGTACCATTATCGAGTTATTCACCTACAACAAAAGCTGCTAAATTTAACTTCGATGAGTCAGCTAAACTATTCATACTGAAAAAAAAACAAAATGACACCATTACTTGCCAAGTCGTTGATTAGTTAAATAAAATTGAAAAAACACTATGAGTGCCGAACGAGACTAATTTAGAACAGTAATAACAACTATTGTGTGTACAGCTTGATACGTGAAAAATCGGCTAGACAACTTAGAATATGATAAATTTACTAACAAGGTGTCAACTTGAATAGACATCGCGGAGTTGGAGAACGAACCTAATTAAGAACGATAAATTAACTCAAGCTAAACTATTGTTCAGAAGGTAGTACATTTTAGTATGAATGAAAGCACGATCTGGTACAGTAATTGAATGCTTTTCAAAGAGGTTAAAACAATTAAGTTTGATTGTCAAAAACAAAACCCTGTTGACTTTTAGAAGATTAAATTTCGATGAATAGCACAAAAGCTTATAATAAAAGCGAATTTCATACTAAGCAAAACCTTTCACAGCTGAATGGGGAGTAAACCAAGCTGAATTGATCCAGCTGTTGATCTAATACCAATAGCAAAACTTGAAAAACTACCAAATAGCGAAGATAGCGAAACGTGAAAACTGCTAACAGCAAAGCGTAAACTTGAATTCTATTCGTAATATAAGCTTAATAATACCGTCAAAAGTTAAGTAAATACGTCTTTTCCACTCAACATTTCTAATTGCACAAGACTCTTCAAATTCTTGTACATACTGCCAATTTCCTCCTAACACCGGGATAAGATTGACTATGTAAATCATAAACAGCTTTTGGCCGTTGTTATTGTCTCGATCAGGAAAAGGCTTTCGACCAGGTTAATCATGGCTTTTTGCAACGCGGTTTAGAGCGCTTTAATTTCGGCCACAATTTCCGGCGCTGGATAAACATTGTTTACACCAATAGGAACTTTTTAACAGTGAACTCTCATAACTCATAACTCTCATATAACAGTGAACTCTCATAACTCCGAGGCGACCGACACAACAGTCATTTGTATTCCAGATTCAACTCCAGACATGTCCTCAAAAGAACCAGAGACTGTTATCATAATACTGTTACGTTTTTACAACAATGTACAATAATTCACTCACTAGTTTTCTTGTTGTTTATGTTCATATTGGCGCCAGAACAGCAACCATAACTATGGGAATTATACAAACCTCCAGTCAGGAAGTAAAATTGCAGTTTAATACCGATGCCTTGCATTTTATTCATACTTGACCAGAAATCCGCAAACATTTCCTTCCAGCAGAAATTTTAGCTGTCTCTGCAACCCGCAAAAATTTCCTCCCGCAAAATTTCCTTGTGCACGGTAGCTAAATCAACAAAACTATGACGTCTTTCCCATACTACTGCACAATCAAACCGTAATAGCAATGAATAGAAAAAAAACGCAAAGTTCATGCCATTTTGCTCTGCCATACCGCTCATTTTAAAACACAAACTTTCCTTTCCTTTCTTAAAACGTCTCCATTCTTAAAATACACCGTGAAATTCTCAAACTGCGTTTCCCAAGAAAACGCATTTGACCTATTATTACCCTTCTAAAGCAGCTATAATGGCTTTACGACAAATGATAGATGATAGGTAACATGAGATATCGAAACTTAAGAAGGACTAATACCTTTGCGGTAACGTAATGTGAGATATGACAAGTTCATGACAAGTTCTGACATCCCAATACCCTAGGGAAATTAACAATAGGTCCGGAGGTGCTCCCCAAAACTTTTAGTGGCAGTATGTGATGAAATCCTAACCGGTTTAACCAACCATATCCTCAATGCCCTAATATAGCTTCTATAAAGAAGAACCCCCCCCCCCCCGGGACAAAAGTCCACAAAATTTTGTTAACAACTTTTGTCCCTTTTTGTTCGTACTGACTCCGAAATCTCATTTCATGCGCATGCGCATTAACGAGATAAAAATCAGGCAGTGGTGTATAAAAACCTCATGCTTTTCATATTTCATTTTCAGATTCAAGGTAAACACATGGAGGACTACCAAAGTTAATCTGGTGAGTTAAAAAGTGTATCAACAACATCATCCATTTTATTTTGCTAGATATATAGAATTAGTTGCAGCAACAGAAATAAACCTAAAAAATTATTAATGGTGATAACTGACAATAATTTGTACAGAACTGGTACAGTCAAGTCTCAATAATGGACACCGTTTGGACCAGCACCATGCATCCCTCTGTCTTGGAGAGGTTTTAAGCTTAAACATGCATTGGTGTCCGTTAAGAGATAGTTGACAGAATCACTCTATAGAACATTTGGCTTTTACTATGCTTACTGAAATCCAAATTCCAACATTTTTAGGACTCCTTCCCAGAAAAGATGATATAAATCACTTGGGGTACAGTTCCCAGAAGGCCACTGTGCAACAGGAAACCTGAAGCCTCCATCGCTTATGAATATAAACTGCAGGACATGAGTTGCCAATTCTGGTTCACTGCCATTACCTGGAACATGTAACAAGAACAGGGTTTTCCTTATTTGACATTGTGGATAAGTTGCACTTAAAATCAAACTATCATCTAATGACTGTTTGAAAACTTCTATTTTTTGTTCTTAATTTACAGTAGTTGACACTCAGACTTCTGCAATTCTTTGCCCACTTCTCTCAGTGTTTTGAACCTTTAAGCTTCCGACATAATTAAGGTTCATCAGGTTTAATGTAGCTCTAACATAAGTTTGTCTGATTGAGATCTGGCAGCCAGCCAGATCTAGTACAGGTGGACAAGAAACATTGAATGCATGATATTTGGCAGTCTGTGACAAATGTACCTGACAACTCCCTCATGAGATCATGACCTTCGCCTAAGTCAACAAGGCCAACCAGCTTGTGTTTTCCACCCTCAGTTGTCATTTCTAGATTATCCTTTAAAGCAAATGGGGAAAGTAATCCACAAAAATCATAATAAATCATATCAATATTGTTATGGATGGCAACAACACTATGAAATTTCCCAAACATTTCGAGTTGAAGGATTTTTCTAAAGTTGGATTGTTACCTGAATTTTCATTTCATCGATGGCAAAGCCACCCATGTAATCACCAGGCTTTAAACCACTTTGTTTTGCTGCATCTAGGCACCATTGGATTACTTGGTGATTCCAGCCAACACATTCTTTTACCTTGTTCTTGTAAAGCCTACATGAAAGTGACAGAAAGAATATTATTTGTTTGATTATTTTAGAATTTTAGAATTTGAGAATCTGCACACGAAAGGTTAAACTTGACAAATTGTTTGGTTCTACTCAATCCTGAGGACTTTGTTGTTTCAATTTATCTTTCCAACATAAGGTATTGTAATACTATTAATATCACCTATGGAATGTAGTTTACATATTATCACAGCAATTTATTATAAACTCTTAAACAGTTGAATATTTCCTTTGTCGCTACCTCATTGTCTTGTTGCTGGGAAGTATTAAAAACTGTGGAAGAGGGTCAAGCACATGGGGGATTTTACAATAAAGGTCCAGACATAATCTCATAACCCTGTAAAACAAAAATTGACTTTTTGTTAATAATCATAAAGCCTGCGCAGGGGACAGGGAGGGCGGAAATCAGGCTCCCTTGTTTTTTTTTGCGCAGGATTTCTCCCTTCCTATCCCCTTAATATTTACAGTAAAATCCATATGATTTGGCTATCAGTTTGTCAAATAAAACTTTAGATAATGTATTCTGTTCCTGGCCTCAAATTTACTTTAAAAATAAAAATTACATGATATATTGTCAACATTAAATTTTTGGTGGCGGTGCAAAAAAGAAAAGAAAAAAAGAGGGGTTGAGTTTGTTTATAACTAAATGGTCAAAGCATATAAAAAAAGTTCACTTACTTGGGGTGCCATCTATATGCATTCTTGCTTTTTTTGGACAGCAGCAACTTTTGTTGCTCCCACAGGCCTGCCATGTGCTCAGGGATGTTGCTGGCACTTTCAAACATCGCTGACAGGTCTGTATGATCTTCCTCTTCCATTTCAATGCATTCCTCTTCAAACTTCTCTCGCCAATATTTTGCTCTTTTTTCAGCATTAATTCTTGCTTGCCGTTCTAATTTAAGTTGGTGTCAAAATCATCCATGGTCAGATACCGTTTGTTGGTATTGGGGTGAATTCAGAGTTTCGTTCTTTGTTAATTCCTTTGATCACTGTTCAGTTTAAGTTTGTTGCACTGGTCACAACAACTTTTTTCAGCACTGAAGATGCGGCAACTGTCAGAGAAAGCTCTCAGTTCTTGAGAGTGCTCGTCCTTAAATATGCCAATTTGGTGTGGGATGACGGTGTTCAAAACTTCGCCTTCCTTAAGAGGGACACCCTTACAAAATGCTGACGCATCGATAGTTTTAAAAATTATTTCAGCTCTTTCCTCGAGAAAGTTTTTCGAGATTTTCATCTAATGCTTCATTGATATCAATTTGACATCCATGAAAAGCGACGGAGTATCGGGCAGTCGCCTCGTCAGCTTTCTCAATTTTTATTTCCATGGTGCCTCTGATTTTTGAACGACCATGTCGACAAACGAACGAAGGAGGAGTTCGCTTTTTGATGGTGTTCCAACTGCCAACCGCTTTTAGTTGAAGTCGATGCGAACTTGTTGATGCTTTTCTTCCCAAGGTTCAGATAATAATTTTGTTGTTGGTTTCTTGAACCTCTTTTTACCAATCGAACCTTATCCCCCCATAGTTGTTTTATCAGTTGCCCGATCGTACAAGATGTGATAATTATTTACAATTTCTTTCACCAATAACAGCTCACCTTCACGGTGTTCGTAGTTTGATAGCAACCTATGAAGCGAAGTAAATCAGCACTTACAAAATTAAAGTTACATGTAAATTGTACAAAGGCTCGTTCGAAGTGTTCAAACAAGCGCGAATAGCACTTACCACGATTGCCATTTAAATTTGGAAGTCATCCTTGGAAGCACGACAGCCTTGGCAAAAAAAAACACCGACCATATATCAACTATTACTTGTCGAGAACTACCTCCGCAGAAAGAATATTTTCACTGAAAACTGCACTGAAACAGTTTCCTTTTTGAAATTTGTAAACACGTCAATTTGTTGTTTTGATTGATTTATCGAAACAATGCTTCCTTCAGGGGGCTGGACAAAAGTCTCCCCAGGGGACGCTGGAGCAAAGAAGATTTCGTGTTGATAATTGTGCGCTATCCTCCCCCAGTTAGGGTTATTTTATTGGCCCAGCATGCAATGCGGGCTTCCAATGTGTCCATGGCGGCTCCAGGCAGGATGATTCGAAGATGGAGAAGGTTGGTTGAGTGGGATTCAGTGCTTCGTAACGTGCGTTGCGAGGAAGGATTTGAGTTGGAATCTCGCTGAGAAAAAGCGCTTAAGCCTCTTGATTCTGCGGAGGAATTGAGTCGACAGGGTTATTTTCAGAGGATTTATTTGCCTCGATCGGCGGGCAGTCGGAAATCAAGTGTGCAGCCTTTACTTCTTCTTAGCAGTGGAAAACCAAAAAAGTCATAACTCAACCAAATGGCTTCGGATCGGCTTGAAAAGCCATAGGACAACAGAAAAGACAACAAGGCATTGAAGTAAGTCGATTTTATTGTCAAAATTAACATATATTCAAGAATAATTTCTAAACCGTTTTTTTTCCATACAAACCTTTATAAATTCAAACTATTGTAACACAACACCACCATAAAGCCGCTAAGCGTGAGTCACGTTTCAGAATAATGTAATCATGAGCCTGGGCCGCCTGTGCCCAGCATTATGAGTTTTATGCAAACACTTACTAGATTTCATGGTTGCCTCAGGGCAAAAGTTGCCAGGAAACACGAGGCACTGCTAGAGCAGAGTCCTGCTCTTGTATATCACAAAACCTTAAGTTTGCGACCTACAGTGTGTACAGTGCTAGGTCATGGCTACATTTTCCAAAATTATCAAAAGCTAGTGTGAGACTAGTTGGTTTGATGGAGGTCTCAAACTCATTGTTTAAATTATAAAAAAATACATTCTGACTTGCACGCATTATTTTGTTTCCTTTCAGATTTCAGCATCCTATGCATCAATTACTGCATTGTTTTTTCTGAAGGCCAAGAAACTTAGTGATGTAAAGTAATGAATTTCAAAATGGAGCTGACCAAATTGGGCGTGACTTTTCCAAAAAGGTCAAACATTCCAAAGAACCTTTAATCATCTTTTAGGAAAGAACTTTTTAAGGTTACAGTGTACCTTCGGGGTGTCTCCAGTATAACAGCTCTAGCGTCTTAAGATTACACTTAATATACCTAAACCCAGATATCAAATTAAAGCTTATAGAGCTGGCTATCTAAATATGGAAACCATTTGGTAATAAAATGAATTGTCGAAATTTTTACGTCGTCTAAATTCGAACGTCCGAATCAGCTTTAAAACGCTACAACTCAAAGCGATTATTATATTTTGCTAATTTGATTTTTTCTCGGGTTTCCGGACACGAAGCGCTAAAAAAACGTGTCGGCGATTTCCCATATTCAATTGCAGTGAAAAGTTACAGAATATTTTCGAAAAGAGGAGAAAAAAAATTGGAATGATCGCATGGAAATGGCTCTTGACAAAAAAGTTTTCAGAATTAAGAAATTCGCCGACACGTTTTTGTTGATTATATGTTAGCCTAGCTTCTGTCCAAATTTAAGGAAAATCGAACAAATTCCCTTTGAGTTGTAGCTCTTTAAAGTGTCCCCAACAAGCGAAAAATTAACTTTGAGAAAACGGCGCTTAAAAAAACATATCGCTTAATAAACAAACTCCGCCCGCAAAAGTTATACCGTCATTTCTCCGTCAATTTTCACTATTTTTCGATAATTTTTTTTTTGGATGAAAGTTCATTCTGTAAACTTTTTTTTAACGCCAAAAAAAAATTTTCAATAAATTTTCGATCCGAAGGTACACTGCAACCTTAATAAAGGGAAAGTGAAAAGAAAAAACGGAAAAAGCTAATAATGAAGAATGATCTTACATGTAAGTTAACAAAATAGCGTAGAACGAGGAAAGAAAGAAACTGAAGTCACGCTTCGGTCGCCCCGCGATTATAGCTACCGACTTTAAAAACACACTTGCTAACTGGCCTAAAACCGGCAATAATGACGCCCAAGGTCTGAGAGAATTTAGCGACTTCCTACAACCAGTCGAAATGGCGAAAAACCACCTACATAGCCTTAAGATATTCAAATATCCTTCCAAGTTACAAACTTTGGTCGAAAAGCTCCCAAGTTGGTTCCTAACGGAATGGTCCACAAAGGTGCAAACCCTACAACAAGTAAACGATTGCTATGCTTTCCCGACCTTTGCTGAGTTTCTCGAAGAAGTAACCTTCCATGCCGATCGCATGAACATGCCACAGATTTTCCGCCAGGCAACCAAAAATCCAACGCGGAATTCAGTTGGTACATTTTCACCAGCAGGCCCTCTACCACGTAAAAGGTTACCTGGATCTACGACAATGGCCTCTAAAACAGGCGGGGAAAACGAAGTCTCGTCCCCAAATCAAAGAAAGAGAAATCAGAAGACAATTCTACAGTCTCACACGCTAAACAAGTGTAAGAAATTTCGAGAACTCACCTTAGAGGAAAGGAGAGACTTCTAAAATTATCGAATGAGGCCTTAAACTACTGTGATAAAACGATAAAATCCAATCATCAGGGATGAAAAGAAAAATATTCCGTGTAGGTCTATATATATACTAATGCAAAGTAAAATGTGTAAAAGCGTAAGAATGTGGCAAGTATGTGAAATACAAAAGAATAACGGGGTATAAATAATAAGGTACAAATATGAATGAGATATGAATAAGAAACAAATAAAATGGTGTAACAAGCGAGTGTCATAAAGAGAGACTTCTTTAAGAAAAACAAACTTTGCTATAAGTGTATGGCTCTCAGCAAGCATATTGCCGATAATTGCGATCAAACACCTCCAGTCTGCGACATTTGCCGCAAGAAACATTTGACAGCACTTTTTGCTGAAACCACGCTCGATGGCAAGGATAAATCCAATACCGTCGAAACCAAAAATACATCTACAGCTTGCACGCAAATCTGCGGAGAGGAGGAAACCGGTAGGCCATGTGCCACTCATCAGTCGACTCATCAGTCGACTCATCAGCCGAACCCAGCTAAGAAATTAACAACTTATGCAGTCCTAGACTACCAATCCACTGATGTGTTCATCTCAGACACCTTACTAGAACAACTGGAAGTAGACACACCAGAGGTCGACCTACAAGTTAACACGATCGTCGGCTCAAACACTATTAGAACCAAGAAAGGAACTGGATTGTCCATTCAAGACTTACAAAGAGCATAACTGGTGTCCCAAAGAAGGACCCCCCTTAGTGAAAGAGCTTTCCGAAGCTGAGAATTTAGTTCTGAGATCAATTCAACACTACGACTTCAAAGAAGAGATCAAGTCCCTTAGTAAGCTTGAAGGTAACGACAAGCAATTTCATGATTGCCAGAGCTCATGGAAAAGTAACAGCCTTGTCAAGCTCAGCAGCAACCTTCACAAGCTAGACCCATTTATCGATAAAGAAGGCCTACTTAGAGTTGGTGGCCGACTCAAGAGGACAACTTCACCCTATGCAATCAAGCATCCCATCATCATGCATAAAAGGGGCCACGTGACTGTTCTCCAGTTCCATCATGGGAAGCAGCATCACCTAGGTTATGGCATGACTGACAAGGCTTTCCGCCAAGCTGGATACTATCTCATCAATGGTCATTCAGTGGTTTCCCATATCGTCGCCAAGTGTGTAGTATGTCACAAGCTATGTGGCCGCGCCCAAGACCAAAAGATGGCAGACCTGCCCCATGAGCGCATTACACCAGCTCCTCCATTCACCTACACTGGAATAGATGCGTTTGGCCCATTCTACATCAAAGAACGGAAAGAGATGAAACGATGGCGCCTAATATTTACCTGCCTTTCCTCACGCATGATGCACTTGGAAACTCTTAATGCCATGACAACAGACTCATTCCTGAATGCACTCAGCGTTTCATCAGCCGCAGAGGAAAAGTTTGCGAGCTTAGATCCGATCAAGGAACTAACTTCGTCAGGACAAAGAAAGAACTCGCTGCTGCACTCAAAGAACTGGACACGACACCTGTAAAGGAATACTTATCTTCTCAAGACTGTGACTGGATTGACTTCAATCTCAACTGTCCCCATGCTTCACATATGGGAGGTATTTGGGAACGCCAAATATGCACCGCACGCTCAGTCCTGTCATCACTGCTATTAGAACATGGCAGCCAGCTTGACGACGAAGCTCTACGCACTTATGTCTGAAGCAGAGAGTATAGTCAACTGTCATCCCCTTACAGTAGAGAACCTATCAGATCCATTAGCATCAGAACCGCTAACCCCAAATCACCTGCTGACACTTAAGACCCCAGTTGTGTTGCCCCCACCTGGAAAATTTGAGTCACCGGACCAGTATTCTTGTAAAAGATGGCGAAGAGTCCAGTACCTCGTTAATCAACTCTGGCTGCGCTGGCAGAAATAATACTGCACCATACTTTAAAAACGTCAGAAAAGGACTACACCTAAGACATGCATGAAAGGAGACATCGTACTAGTTGGCGACAATGAATACCCAAGAAACCAATGGCCTTTAGCAGTACTCACCAAAGTCTCCCCCAGCAGCGACCAACTTGTCAGAAAATTACAGGTTATGACAGCCCGAGACGGAGAAAGAAAATTCTTTGAGCGACCAGTGCACAGGCTTGTGTTACTCTTAGCAAAAGAGGACAATGAGAACTGATTTATATCTAGTTTTATCCACAAGTTTCGTAATCAACATATATTTGATTTTTATATCCTATTTCTATGAGTTACTAGGTTTAAAAGTAAATGAAGAAACATTTAGGGAAGCAGTGTAACGGCATCCGCTGTTAGTTTTGTTTTGTAGTAATTTAGATATTTCCACTATTTGTAACTGCATTTACATCACAATGACTTTCTGCTAGCCGTCACGTTACCTTAGCTTAAATATCGCAAACGTGTAAATTTTCCTAAGGCTCGCAGAAATTCGACTGGTAACACTGAAGTTACACCAGGAGACCTCCGATTATTGCTGTTTAACTCAGAACCTTCTAGAGCGTTCGTTCCAACACGTCCTACCGAACAGGATCGCTGAAAAAGTTGGCACAATAAACCTCAGCCTTGTGGAATCTGTGAGTCATTTAGTTCTCTTAGTTTCACGGGTCTCTCCATCACCGGAGCTGATGCCGCTAAACAAGGGAAAAAGAAGGGTTGGAATCATGTTCTCATCAGCTAAGCTCTGACAGTGTTACTGAAGACAGATGGGGGTTTCATGAGACCTTCCACAATGCTGCAGACAAGCAACAACTGTCAAGACATATTAAACAAACAGAATATATAGATCTTTTTTCACCAACCACAATTTTGAAAACATCGCAACCCATACTGACTGCCCTGCACACCTAAGAAAATCATCACGTGTTATTTTTTGCCAGAAAACTGGACTACTACGTGAGAAGAAACTCTACTGGAAACTGGTCCCCAAACTCATTTCAGGAAGTACTAGAAAAACTAAAGGGGAAAAATGCACTGTGTTTCTACTGGCAAGAACTATTACAAAAACTGCATATTTCAAATTGTCAGATACGTTTGTCATGTGATGTTCTTTCGCATTTGTTCGAAAATTTACAAAACAAAGGTGTGTTACATACTTAGCAAAAGATGAGCTTGCACCCCAACACGAGGATGAATCTGTCATAAGACAAATGTTAACAAAATTTTACATAAAACAGGATACTGGAAAGGACTTGACAAAAGCACAGCCAACAGACTCCTGTTTCCGGTGGCACAAGCTAGATCACTGGACAGCTGAGTGCAGAGGGGCATGAAACAGAGTGGCTGGCAAAACAAAAGTGCTTCTTTTGTGGTCAGCAAGGCCACATTCCATCAGCATGTCCCAAAAAAGTGAAAAGAAACAACAGCTTAAGTCTAAAACATTTTTAAAATTTGTTACACTTATCTAAGTTCATTTACAGTACACACTACTAACACTAAATAATAATTCTAGCATGATTGCTGCCACTTACTCTTACACTTACATTAATTACAACACTTTCACTTTTTCAATATTACATATTTATTTATATTTATATTTTTAAGTTCATAATAATACATAATAATCCTACAACTGTTAAACATACATGGTACCCTGCTAGTGCATCTATTGCAAACTAAGCGATTAAGCACTTTAACAGCAAAAAATCTTAATAATTTTAAATGTTATGAGCCAATTTCTACATCATCTAGTACCAACCATGACCCCAGGTGTTACAAACAAACGGGTATAAAATGGTTTAATGCTCGTAAGGGAAAAATAAATGGAAGCAAGGCTGCAACTGCCCTTGGATAGTATGGCAAAAGGGCAATGCTTGACTATTGGAATAAGCTTTTTTAGTGATGTGCATGGCTTGCAAACTGAATCAGGTGAATCAAACCTTGCTATAGACATGTTACAAGTCAGCAATGAGGCTGGATGCATAAAAAACCGCTCCGACAACTTCATGGCTTTTTATCGACAAAAATCAACTGTGAATGCCAGCAAAAGAATACGAGAGTCAAGTACAAGTTCGATCTCTAATGAACCAGAATTACCAAATCTCAAGTCTTCACTTGAAAATATTATGCAGAAACTCGAAACATACAACACACTTTGGACAGCAACTTCGCCATTGCCATGAATGAAATCAACAACCTTTGCCTCTAAGTCAATAACCAGATTTCACTGTTGAAAACTGAAATTGGTGATCTAAGAAATTCCTTGGGTGCTGCCTGGATTGAAATTGAAGTGTTAAAAGTGCAACAGAAACAGAGCAATGAGTTGGAAGTGGAACTAACACAAGAAAACTCACGCCTCGACACCGAATTAATCGCTCAGAAACAAAAAGCTATCAAGTTAGAAAACTACACACAGAGGGAAAACATACACCTGCTTAAGAGTCAAGATGAAGACTGCAAAGAATTAACAAAAGAAGTAATGAAAGCCGTAAACATGCCTAATGCAGACAATCGAGTTCCATGCAGTTCATCGAACTGAGAAACAAAGAGGAGACGGAAAACCTTGAGCTATCATCGCATATTTCACCAACCAAGAATTCAGAAATGACTTATGGCACAAAAGAAAAGAACTTACAAGTACACTAAACCATCAAAATGTAATCCTAGTACCCGACTATGAATACGAAACAGCTGAAGAGCAGAAGAAATTATCCAAAGCCTAACGCAAAAACAAGGAGATCACTCTGGCATACATCACGAAAGGGAAGCTGTTTATCAGAGGAACCTCCTATAATGCAGACAACATACCAGGTTATTTATTAGATCAAAGTGCCCTCTGGGCTATCTCCTGTAAGTTTTTCCCATGATGCAGTGCTGCCATATTATAGTAGAACAAGGAGCAAAGGAACGTGAAGGCAAATGCTGGTGGAGTATGTAGGATCTATAGAAGATCTGATCAGTGAAAAATAGTAATACAAACATAGTGAGCAAAGTTGATATTACGTAGAACAATTAAGGCTTTTTGCTGGTACACCGTGCTTATGACCAAGCAGGTCGAAACAGTTGTGCATGGTTGCGTTTTGGCTTTTAATTTGGGCTCTATCATGTCGTTGTCACGTTAATTGTTCTACTTAGTATCGGCTTTGCTGAGCTATGTTTGCTGTATTATCTCGGTAGATTGTTTTTAGGCTAGAGTGTTTGGTTTTTACAGTGAAATTTGTTTTTTTATCATTTTATTTGTAGCTTATTGAATATGGTGATGCTGTTATGTTCTTGTTTGTGGAGGAAGTGTTAGTAGTTTCAACTCGAGTGGATTTGTAGCTGGTTTAGCATGAAAGTATCTTAAAAGAGCCTCAAAGAAACTACGTTACTGTTTTAATAACAAGAAACGTAGAATGTATGATGACTACAACAAAGTGCTGAGAGTGGCGGGATGTGGGTTTTGCAGACCAAGATCAGTATTAATACTTGAAAATTAGTAGGTGTTGATTGTCATTTGGTGTAGGAAAAATTGTAGGATCATTTGAAGGTTAATGTAAAGTTTTGAGGGTGTGTTGGTGTAAATTTTTGGTAGGCGTGCTATTTTTAATTTTCTGCCATTTTAAGGGTCTTGCAATTATTTTTTTTGTGGTTTGGCTAAGTTTTTAGAAAATGAATTTTCCAGTGGTCAACGAATTGTTTTGGTGGGAAAATGCAGGAGCTTACTGACTTTAACAGGAGGAGGTCGAATATTGAGTAGGAAGTTTCTAAAATTCGAGTCAAGCTGATTGACAATTCAGTAGACTTGCCATAAGTTGACTGCAAAGCCCATGAGAGCGGGACGAAGTTGTGAAAAGCGAGCGAAAAGCCGATATGAGTAAATATTTTGGAGCATTGTTTCGGCTGGCCAGACAAGCGTTATAGACGTTATTCAGCCTTATTCAGGTTTATAATATATATATATATATTGTTTTATTCTTTTGTTTACTTTTTCATCGCCTTGACGTAAAGATCAGTTTGCCTTTTTGTGATTTTCTAACATTGCATACACCCGATAGCGAGAAGTTCTAGTGATTTCAACTTAATGAAATTTGTTAAATTGAAATAAATTTTTGAATTCTATTGTATACAAATCTTTGAAAGAGCCTAAACAGGCAAATTGTAAAAAGTCTATTTTGCAACAAGTTGTGTATTTAATATTTTAGAGGCACACAGATGAACGCGCAGTACAGTACTGTGCAAAAGTAATGCAAACGAAATTCGAGGAATTTAGACGAAAATAAACGATATTTCCAAAGACACGACATTTCCGCGAACTCGGAACGAAAGTTCAAATCGTCTATTGTTAAACTTGCTCCGAAATTTCCAAATGACTAATGAAAGTTGGTAAAAATGACTAATAGCTCCCCAAAAACATGTCGGCCGACGGTTGGTGAACAGTCGGCCGACAAACGGCCAACAGTCGGCCGACAGACGACCAACAGTCGGCCAACAGATGACCAACAGTCGGCCGGGATCGGCCGGGATCGGCCGACAAACGGCCCACAGTCGGCCGACTGTTTATAGGCAGGTCTGAGGTAAAAGTGTCGCCCGACAGTTGGCCGCCTGTCGGTTACCTGTTGGCTATCTGTCGGTAAGTTGACATCAAGCTGTGGGTTAACCCATCATCGTTCGTAAGGAAACTGTTTTTGTCCGCCATGTTTGTTTTCAGTCCCAATCTCCTAATATTATTTAAATCCCGGTCAAAGTTTTTTTTTTCCCAAGAACAATCATCGATTGGAACAATCTCTCTGCCGAAACCGTTTTAAGTAAATCTATTGACGCTTTTAAAACTCGACTATTTAGATATATCAGATTTTTAGTTATTTTTATTTAATTCGATTTTATTTATAGTTGGCGTGATATCCCATGGATTTTGCCGACTTAATGTATGTAAATGTGATATTTATTTGTTGTCCCTAACTTTATTATTTTTTTATTTATTTCGATCTGATCATTAGTTGGTCATTGCTTTCGCACATGTGGTGGCTCCTAAAGGAGCCGTTTTTTTTAATTCGTCGAGATCTACTCGTAGAATCTGTAGAATCTCTTTCAAGGTAAGACAAGTGACTTAATTCAGTGTTTATTGAATTTTGTTCAATAAAGCCTGGCTATTTGTATGAGTTAGTCATCTGTCGGTAAACTGTTGGTGAACTGTCGGCCGACTGTTGGCTGTTTGTCGGCCGACTGTTGGTCGTCTGTCAGCCGACATGTTTTTGGGGGAGCTATTAGTCATTTTTACCCGAAAGTTCGCACGAAACGAACGCGATATATCGAAGGCTGCCTCGACTTTTCGGTAACACACTTCGAATTTTCAGAAGCACACTTTTAATTTTCGGTAGCACAATTCGAACTTTCAGAAACACACTTTGAATTTTCGGTAGCACAATTCGAACTTTCAGAAACACACATTGAATTTTCGAAGTCTACGACGACTTTACGGCCCGAATCCCCGTCGAAATCGGCGACTCTCAATAAAATATTGAGCAGGTTTAAATTTGACGAGAGTGCTCGACGCAAATAGCATGTGCGATTTACAGGCTAACGGAGAGCAAGAGTTTGCACAAAGCTTTAGCACAAAGTATACAATAATCGGTAGTAAGCGTATTTCGCTCGCGTAGAAATTGAAATGATGTTTTGGGTTACTTCTGAAATGAACTCTCGAATTAAACTCACCTTATATTCCAGTCATTGGACTGTGCCATGCCGACTTTCGCTTTCTGCTTTGCCATTTATTTTAATCCCAAAATATATATTAATTTGCGTTGTAATAGTCTACCCAGTTTAGACACACATGCGGTTTCTGAGGACAAATAAAAAACAAATCGATTGCGTGCAGATTGTCACGCGTCAAAAAGTGCCAGCCGTTCGAACAGCTGTTGCTTTCAGTTCAAGAAAAATCGTCAGCTGTTCGAACGGCTCAAACTATCCGTTCAAAAACAATTTGCCAGCCGTAGAAAGGACTCGGACTTTCTGTTCAAAAATCGTCAGCCATCTGAGCTAGCGCTATCCATTGTTGTCAAATAAAAAAGCCTAGTATTCGCGGGTGGTCACGTTACGAACTTTGTACATGTTTGTAAATGTGTTGTTTACAAACACCTCATGAATTAAGTCACGGTTCTTTTTTTGCTCCTTGGCCATCTTCACTTTCATAACATTTGATTATCGATACACGTTTTATTCAAGACTTAAGTTTTATTCAACAAGTTTCCCGAAAATGTTTCGATCTTTGACAGTATGCAAATATTTGATTTGAGCACTTTTGATTTGAAGTTCAAAGATATCTCCCGTGGGAATACACTGTCGGCTCATTCCTAGTCTGTGAGATTGTTTCCCGCTAGAAAAAAGCGGGAGAACTTTACTCTTTCACTGCCCTCATCTTCATACATCATGTTCCTTTTTCCAGAAAACTTTTGATAAGATACACGTTATTCACGTGATGAATTTATTTGTCGGTGATAATGAAAACGCAAACAAATGAAACTTGATACTCGTGGCTTTATGACTAAGTGATACAACTTGTGATTTATAATAAGCGTGTGACGAAGAATTTGAAAGAAAGCAAGATTTGACAATCATGCCGAAAAAACTCACAAGTTCAAAGTCTACTGATATCATAATGACTGCCTTCAAAGGCAGAGTATTTCACTGTTTCAATTGTAATTTTATACGCGTTGTAGAATCCACGATATTCAATGCAAATGAATGCGCCGATAAATTGGCGCCCGTTTCTATGTTTACTAAAATGAAAATTTGCTCGCACTAAAGTAAACAAGAAACACTCAACTTTAGCGTAATGCACACCAGCACGTGAAACCCCTACTGTTTATCAATGTTTAATGGCACTGCGTTATTTTGTGAATGATTGTCGTGTACATAATAATTTAGTGTCGCCTCGAAAAGTCAAAGAATTTCAGCGTGAGTTAACCTTACGATCAGATGGCCTTTTTTTCGAGTGCAAGCCGACTTTCGCTAAAAAAGGCCGCCTGATCGCAGGTCAAGCGTGAGTGTAAACGGATACAGGCGAAATTACAACTTGCTAAAAAATAAACATACATCAGCCGCGACAGACAGACTCAATCTAAGGTAACATCTTAACAAGCATAACAACATGTCTGTTATTTCGCTGGTTTCGTATCGTTTCGTTTTGCAACTCCACAAGATCGAATTGTCGCTAGTTCGTATTTTCATAAGTCTGAACTTTCGCTAGTTCGTATTTTCTTAAGTTTGAATTTTCGTTTGCATTAGCGAAACTTCGCAGCTATTTCGTTTCGTTCTGCCGAAATACCCGGTATGACCAATCGATAAAAACCGATATCGGAAAACCGTTCGATAAATCGATATCAATCGATAATTTTTAATTAATCGATATCGATTTTATCGATCAATCGATAGAAATCGATACTCACAGTCTTCCGCGTATTTAACGATATCGATTTTATCGATTAATTGATTTTAACGGAGTATCAAAAACCATACAAAATAAAACTGCTTCTATGTGGACAGCGTTTTAATTTAATATAAAACAATGAACAGAAACATTAAGCAACCAAGGATTTATTTCATTCAGTCAACACATTAACTTCATTCTTTGTTTTTTCTTTTGTTTCTTTGGTTCTGGAACCATGTTTTAACCTAAAAGGAAAAAAAAAAAGAAACCAAATTTATATGTTTATTGCATGCAACCGTATCCCGGTTAATCATTTTGACTCTTATATTCCCGGTATATTCTCGCAAGGTCTCTCGATGATTTTACTTTATATCTCCAGGAAAAAGCTATCTTAAATTCACTTACTTGGTGTTGCTCTAAGTCAAAGTTCTCGGCCAACTTTTCCATTAGCTGTGCCGTCGGATGGCCCTTTGTCCTTCCATATGCATGGTTTAGTCCACTCAGCTGAAATTCAGTAAAGTGGACCCTCTTTTTCTTTGCAGCATTCACTTCCTCCTCATCCGAGCTAACAGCTGCTTTTCTCTTTCCTAACAAAGAGTCTCATGTCATTATAAAGGCATTTTGGGAGAAGGGGAGGGGATGTTACTTGATATACCCTTGGGTGGGTAGAGGCGGTCCGCCACGGTAAACTAACCCTGTTTTAGCTGGGCTTAAGACAAACGTCGTCCATTTTCCTACCCTAAATTTCCGATTTTTCTCTCTATTTAGGTCATTTACCTAAGAAAAGATACCGACTTTTTAAAGCCCTTTTAAGGGATTGACCTTCCTTGCTCACCCCCCCCCCCCCTCAGTAGATTATGTCCGTCTTGAATTATATCCTAGAATATACTTCGAAAATGATATAAAACCCAAATACCTTGTTTGAGAGCAATAAGTTGTTGCTGCTCCTGTTTGTCATTGAGAAAATTCTCCATTTTCTCGTAGATCCATTTGCCTTGGCCTTTTGGTAGCTCGGCCGGCGGCTGTCTTAAAACGTCAGAGAGTGTTGACTGCTTTCTGCTTAAAATTTTCTCAGCAAATAATGCCTGGCTTACGCTATTCTTCTTTAGCCAGGCAATGACACCATCCGCTATGGCTTTTGGCGTCTGGACCGGTTCCCTTTCGTCTTCTAAAAATTCAAAACAATGCCAAGAATAAGGACTTCTGACTGTCCGTTGCACACTATTTTAAAAACAGATTCTGGTGACCATATTTCCAAGCGGAATGGTGTAAATTACTTACTTTCAGCATTCTTGTCTTCGGAAATCAACAACGATTCTGCTTCCTGCGGGCGGGCGGCTTGAACTGCGCATTCTTCGATAGATCCCCCTTTTTCTTGAACAAAAGTCATAAGAGCACTTCTGTCCTCCTTATCGAGTGTCACTTTAAATGTTACAGAATTCATTTCTAAGCCCTACTTTCCCTAGTACTGAAGGAGATGTCTGAAGTGACCAAGGACCACCAAAGTAACATCCAAGTAACACGCTTTACGCACGTGATGTGGACATGACTGACCACTGTCAGATGGCCGCTTATCTTATCAATACATACACGCGGAAATATTGCGACACAAGCATTAGAATCTTTCCCTGTACATGTTTAGACTAACTGCCCGTAAACATCAAGCGTTTTTAGATCGTTCGCAGTCTTTTGCTAGTTGCAAAATGTCAAGCAGTTCCAGGAGTGATGTTTGTGGAAAGTCATCGGGAAGTGAGACTCTTCAGTTTGAAGCGACCGTAAAGGGCTTACACGAGTGTAGCTTTGGCATTTCTGTGGGAGATGTGTTTGAACTTCGCAGAAAGATTGGAAGTAGAGGAAAGGCTTTCGAAGTGCTATGTAGCCAAGGAAGGGTGGGACACTTGGAAAAAGACCTAGTACCAGTACTTTGGGACTTAAAACCATCTACTGTGCTGAAAGGGTAAGATTAAGGTCGATTGTGATCTTTATTTTTGTAATTGTGGCGCACGAACAAATTCCAGATTTTGGTAAACAGACACTTATCTCATTAGCCATTGATTGATAGGCTTCTTATAGTCCTTTGTCGTAATCCCTGACATTAAAGATGAATCGTTTACCTTAAGTTATTAATATTGCAATTTTTTGGTCATATGCAGGATTGCTACTGGAAGTCCTTTTCCAGATCCCGTAGGGAGGTGGCGTAAAGGAGGCGGAATAAATCTACAGATAAAGGTCATAGCAAGTGATACGACCAGCAGTGAAGTGAAATTACTGATGGCTAGACTGAGTGATCTTGGAGTGCAGGCTGAATAGAATCAAGCTGTGTGGTCTTGATAATGAACCATTGTTAATGAAAAGCCGACTGAAATAAAATACATGTATAATCCTGCAAGGCAAAAAAAAACTGTGTTGTTATTTGTATGCTTTACACCCACATGCACTGGAATGTCCCGAAATATAATATATTTGACATACGCACTTGTACCTGATTTTTCGTTCTTTATTGCTTGTTGACAATACATCTTTGGCTTGTTAGCATCCCACCAGGGTATCCCATCTTAAATGAAAGATATTTCACCGTCCTAAAAGCCCTTACATCCGGTTATCTCAAATTCCGGTACCAGACAGCGTGGTACAAAGTACAATTTCAAACAGTTGCAACAAACCCGACTGGTTGGCTTGTCACCTTCTCCAATTTGCATTGAAACGTGGATATAACGTTACTTTCAAGGAATGCGGTAGCCAGACAACAACGTCAAAATGTATTCCCCTTATTTGTTAGGGGCTTTCCTCTTTTTGAACTGTGTTACACAATACTATGTTTCCGGTACCCAACTTTCCAAAATTATAACTGACTTGGAAGGTTTAGGCTTTACGGATCAACTCAGGTCAGATGATGACTATGCTTCTTCGTTGTACTGCCGTCCGTGTCAAAAGGTCGTCACATATACAGATGTCACCAAGCTCGCATGGCTTCTTCGTCGTCACAGCGAAACAGAGAGGCATAAAATGCTATCAGGGTGGACATTAACCGCTGATTATAAACCCATCAAAACCTTTACCGGAAGTAAGTATTCAAATGAGTTTTCTTACTTCAGTTAGTAATTCCCAACTGAGACAATATATAATAATCACCTAATGTTGCAAATTGCTTGACGTTTTTCTTTCCCATTGTTTATGTGCAGATGCGAAAAAGATAACTTCCTTTTGGAGTTCTTCGTCAACTAAACCTACAACTAAGTCTACAGGCACTAGTGAAAAGGCGAGGAAAACCCAACTGGATCTGCAGTCGATGGAGAGAAAACGAAAAGCAGCGGAAGGTCTTGTAGAAGATGAATTGATAAACAAGGTAAGTTAGTTTTGAATTATATTTTTTTATTTTGATAGTTTGACTGATGAGGACGTTTATAGGCAGAACGGACGCATATAAAAAAGTTCGGGTAACAAAGATTTTGTTGAAAATTCTACATTCTACGAGGCTATGATAGAATTCCCTGTGATAACGTAAGTAGCTTAATAGTGTCTTACAGTACTCAGTTCAAAATCAACCTATTTCTTTTAGGCTACAAGGATAGCGGTAATTGAAAAAGAAACCCACTTCGGACGCAAATTGTCTGATGCTCTTGTTGGGGGAGAAAAAGAAGCCCCAGCTCTCACAAACGTCGAAATCGAAATCCTTCAAAGCACCAGTGAGGAAAAGATTCGAAAAATAGAGCAAGATGCTGCTAATCGTGTACATTTAGAAACTCGTTTGGAAACTATGATACAAAGTTGTTTGGCTGTGAAAGCTAACACCCAACTCTATACAGATGTATTTCGTCGATGTGCTGCTGTAACGGACATTATCGCGGACGGCGTTTCTGTTCAGAAACAGATGACCTCGCAGTGAGATATGTCACCGCCCTGCTAGGCTATACCGACTTGCAAACCTACTACAGCCAAAAAATTGAAAGTCTGCAAAATAAAGTGGTGAATTTTGAAATTGAAGTGCAAAGACTTGAGACATTAATTCAAAAAGGAATCCGTAACGATCATGTACCAGAAGTCGCATTAAAACTGGCTTGTTTGATGAAAACTGAAAAACATGGAGAAACAGATCCTTTGATAAAAATTCTAACTGACTTGATCTGTAACAGAGGAAAGGAATCAAAAACATGGTCCGATGAAACTAAGTCTCTATTCGCAATAATCTTAAACTACGGGGGCGCAGCTCTGGCCAAAATTGTTAGAACAAGATTGGGTGGACCACACCTCTCAACGATCTACAGGCAAAGCCGAAGCAGTTATGTCATTCCAACGGTCCTCACCGATAAATCTTTTTCGATGGCTAGAGTCTTTTACGAAAAGATTGGTTACACTGGGCCATTTATTCTTGCAATCGATGCTACAACTTTAATTGCAACATTGCGCGTAAGAGGAAATAAAATAATTGGCTTAGCAACGGAGACTGAAGTTACTGTGTCGACAGCACAAGATATAATTGACATAGTGAACTCCGAGTCATATGAAAAAGCAAAACTGGCTAATGCTTTCGTCTTATCTCCTATGGTCCAACACGCACCAAGTTTTACTCTCTGTATAAGCCCCGTAGTGAAAGGACAGGACTACCAGACCGTAAAAGGATGGATGACTCAAACAATGGAAATGGGATCTACCCACAATATCGAAATCTTGGGGATAGGCGCGGATGGAGACTCAAAGTTCCGTAAGCACTATTTTCAAGAGCACAAACGAAATGATGATCTATCAGAAGAGCAGATTACTCTAGATTACAAGGGCTTTGATTTTGCAGCAAGAACATTTCAGACGGAAGATTGCAGAACATGTAAAACAATGATGTTTCCTGATTGGAGGCATATTTTAAAAAAATGGAGAAATCAATTACTAAATGTGAAAAGAATTTTACTAATGGGAAGCAACATCGCACAGATCGAACATTTAATGCAAACTTATTTGAGTTTCAAATTGGAGTGTGGTCTGTGGAAAAGCGACGTTTATGTCCGCGATAAGCAGAACGTGGACGCAGCTACACGACTGTTAAAACCTGAGGCTCGTCACTACTTAAAAATCTGGAATGAAAAGGCCTCACTTGCAACGAGAGTGTACCTCAAGGTTGGCGAAAGTCTTTTTTCGGCGTTCACCGAAAAAGAATTGTCCGTTCGTGAAAGGGCAAAGCGTGCATGGCTCCCAGTAACTTTCTTAAGACTCTGGAGAGCTTGGCTTAAGATGGAGGGATATCCTACTGACCATTACTTTATATCAGGACAGACCTATGACGATGTTATTCTGGCTGGACACTCTATCATTATTTCAATGAAACTTTATGCAATTTATTATCCGGAACTTCCTTATGAGCCTTGGATGTTTGGTTCCGATTCTTGCGAGGTTTTATTTTCAAGTTTACGTGGATTTTGCCGCGGGAAACCAAACCTGACGTTGTTAGACTTATTAGACTTTGCAAGGAGAATTCAGAAGCTAAAGGAAATGAATCCCAAGCCCTTCAACCAGTTAAATGATAAAAAGTGGCCCACAGATATGGACGCAGAACTGACTTTGGGTTTGCAAGAAGCCGAGAAGGAGGCGATCAAGACTGCCGAACTGTTAGGAATGATCGCCAGTCTAGAAAGGGCCAATGTCGTGACAAGCACAAAAGAAGGAGGTGTTGTGTTGATAAATCCTACCACAGATGTTTATCCGTTAAGTACCGCAAATAAACCTGACGAAAATAACATTTTACAAGTAGAAGACTTGCTAGAAATTGAAAACGATGTATTGATAAACGCCATAGATGAAAGTGAAAACGAAATCACTACTTCTTTCATCAATCTTGCAGCTAAGGCAAAAGAAAACACCATAAATACTGAACAATATAATGAAAACATGAACGAAGAAGAGGGTGACGAAGAGTATGACGATGGCGCGCCCACGAATTGTGTTTTCTATCGTTTGGGTAGTTGCCGATACAGAGAAAGTACGTTCCGTGCCCCAAAAGAAACTAACTGGCTTGGCTGTGAATTTCCTGGATGTAACAAGTGGTTTCACGAAGTATGTTTGGGACTTAAATTTCCGAATGACAAAGCGCGAGAAGCGTATACTTATTTCTGTAAGGATCACCCTTCGGCTGGTTACGCTTCTCAAAAGAAAGTTGTTAGCAGCACCGAAGACAAGGATATCCTGGAGAAGGACCCACTATCAGCAAATAAGCAGAATCGTGTCATACGTGACGAGAATGGAAACTACAGAATGCCGAAGATGTCAACGTGCTACGTTGAGTTCAACGGCGTCTACTATCACATAGCCCAGTTCTTGTCTCTACAGCAAGGTAAACAGTATATGCCAGCTACCTCAAGAAATTCACGCTGGATGGCAGTTTCCAAGGTAAATTATTATGACAGCATTGGAAAAATATCGAGATCGCAAGAAAAGGAAGACTTGATTTGTAACTCATTCGCGGCTTTTTGGATGGGCAAGGAAGGACTTATAATTGGTAAAGTCATCCGAATGTATTGCAATCCCTGTGCAAAAAGTGCATATCCTATTTTAACTTGTGATAGTAAGGATTCCAAGAGTAGCACAGTGACCTGTTGTGTTAATGTAGCACCGGTAGACACTGAAAATAACACCTGGATTTTACAAGTTAAAAACCGTTTCGTCTGGTGCCCAATGAAATCCCTTATAGCCAAACTAACTCTAATTGAACGGGAGAATGTTTTGGAAGTAAATGGCGATGATGTCAAAAATATATTAGCAATGCTGCCGCAACTTCAAGAAACAGAGAAAAGAAGACAAGAAGAGGAGTCAAAGGAGAAAGAAACTAGAATAAGAAAAAAGAAAGAAGGACCCCCAGAAGAGATGAGTGTGGCATTACTGAAAGAGGTTTTAAAGGAGATGGGTGTCAGTTTTAAACACAATTCAACAAAGGCCCAACTAATGGAAAAAGTAAAAGAAGTCCGCGAGAGCCACAGAGAAGCAACATATTCTCATGCCCACAGCAGCAAATCAGTCCACAGTCAAAAAACCTCAGAACGCTCTCGCCAAAATTATTGGAATCAGTTTAGAAATGACACGCATCCTCTGCCTTTGTGGATCATGTATGATCCACAGAGGAAAAGGCGCATTTTGATCATAATCATTTTAATGTTAATTTTATTGGCATTTACAAACATGTTTTCTGAGCTTCTTAATGTTGAGTTCCTTTCAAATTTATATCAGTTATTTTTGTTTCATTACCTCTCTTCTGCTTTAGTTGCGGGGTTCATCATTTACTTCGTTTTACTTATTTATAGAATGATTTTAGCTCTGATTTGTAGTATGATTTTTGCGGCGGCGAGGGTTTTGCTGACAAAACATTTACTGGAGACAATGTCTAGCATTACAACTACGCAGCTTTGTACTTCGTAGTACATGTATTTGTAGGATGTCATTACGACATTTAGCTTGAACAGTTTCTGAGTAAATACAAAAAGCGGTTATGTTATGTTGCGTTTCCCCGTTGAATCATGCCAGGGAATCGTGTTAATATTATTTGATTATCAGTATTCATTCAATTATCGATTTGTTAAATAAATCTTTAAATTCGTCCTACTTGATTCATTGAATCGTAAGAGTGTTTTTATGGAAGATTTGATACATTTTAGAAATTCGATAAAATCGATAACATTAATTTAAAAATCGATAATTATCGATTACTCACAACGTGTCCTTTTATCGATTTTAATCGATTTCCGATACAATTTACTAATTTTTATCGATTGTTATCGAATGTTATCGATTTTATCGATTGCACATGCCGGGCGAAATAGCAGCGCATTTTCATTCTGAAATTTCCGCCAACTTCGGCGATAATTCGCGGAGAACAAAGAACGAAATTCGTCGAAATTCGTTTGCATTACTTTTGCACAGTACTGTAAGTGCACTTTAAAGCCAGTATCGCTCTCCGTAACAGCGATTTCAATTTTAAAACTGGAGAAAAGCGCTTGTGTAGGACGTGGAAATTATGAATGGCTGAACAAATTTGTAGCTTGCGTGCAAGTGCGGTTTATACGTTAAAAGTGTCTTTGTATCTTATAAGAGATTCATACAGTTTAATAGCACGGATTGAACCTATAATGGTTATTGAGAAAAACGTTTGAATGCAGAGGTCCACACGAGGAACTGATAAATTAAACCTGCTGGTTGTTGTGGGATCTTTGTCATGCCAGGCGTCAGTTGAATGTGAAAATACAAAACTGAATGCAAGGCTGGCAGTAAGGTAAAGGGCAGTTTTATTAAATGAACAATATTTCGACTAATAGAGCTAGTCTTATTCAGAGACAAGGCTATACTGTTACTGAGAGCTGGGGGTATTCAAGGTGATGTTTTGGGAACAGCTGATGGAATTTAACATACATTTTCAATAGGTGGATACAATGATATGTAAGTGGGACGTCGTTGTTAGAAATTACTGCTTTTATTTCACCAGAAAGAAATACATAAATTATTGTCGCAGAGATTTTAAAGTAAACTACTTTTCCACATAACAGGCACACAGACCCAAAACAAGATGGCCGCGGACGGACGGCTAGTTTGTTGTTCTGATGATGATCATGACTCACTCTCAAAAACCGAGTCCTGTTCTGTTGAACCCGAGGCCTGTGAACTGGAATATCTTCGTCTTAATGGCGACAAGTTGGTGTGGTTGAACGATTTGGATTCCCTTAAGAATTTTGTGGTTAATGTTTTAAAACTACAAGGGAAGTGGCTGACACCTGGTGGCAATACAAAACAATTCAAAAGTTCTAACGGTAATGTAATAATTAACTGGTATAACAAGAAACAACAAACCCTGAACTTTCAGGGACGCGATGGCCCTGCTCTAAAGGACAAACTAGTGGAATTAGTACGAAAGAAGCCGGGATCTTCAATGGATTTACAAGCCCCAGAACCTTTGGTATTGTAACAGTGTATTGCATGACATAGGGCCCAAATATGGGACTTCCATATTTGGGCAGACCATGTGGTTGCGGTTGTAAAGAGCGAGCGAACGAGCAAGGTTGTAAGGAAAGCTCAGAGATTGTGATAGATTAAAAACAGGCTAAACGTTCAGTATACACTTTCTTTTATTCGTGGAACCCCGGCTAAGCATAACATTGGCGTCAGGAGTGGGATGTCGGACACGAATATTAGCGACGAAAGCGGAGAAATTGTTTTCAAAACACAGGATGCGAGCAGTGCAGACGAAATCACTCTGCCTCTCACTTCGGCGACGGCGGATTCCGGGATGAGCATGGACGCTATTATGGAAGCTCTACACTCGATAGCGAAACAGAACCAAGGAATTCAAAACAAGCTGGAACAACAAGGGCTTAAAACCGAGTTACAAGTGCAAGAAATGTCATGACGCTTCGAAGAACTGGGCGCTCGTGTAAATAATCAAGCGGCTCAACTGGAGACTGAGATCAAGTTACACGGAGATAAACTGACGGTAAAAATTAACGCTGTGGAAGAAGAATTCACACAGAAGTGGGGCTCCTTCGACTCCAAACAACGTTCTTTCAAAGAAGACGTCAACGAAAAGCTCAAGGAGACACATGAGAGGTTTGAATCACAGCTAAACGATTCAGTAAAGGCCCTCGGGGAGAAACTGAGTGCAACGCTCACCGCGGAACATCCAGTGCATGTTAAATTAGAAAGTTCCACTCGCTCGAAACCAAGCTTTTCACCTGAAATTTCCAAGTTTCCATTGCCTCTCTCGGTTTCCAGTGGAGACCCAGAACAGAAGAGGCCGCTTCAAAAACCTCCTTCGTACGACGGCAAATCGCAGTGGGAGCCATATATCGCGCAGTTCGAAATCGTTGCTGGGATGAATCGGTGGAACGACGAACAAAAAGGGAATTATCATGCAACGAGCCTGAAAGGTTCTGCCTTGAGTCTGCTGGGAAATCTGCCACCCGCTACTCGTCAAGACTACAAGGAGTTGGTTATGGCTCTAGAAAGCAGATTTGGAGCAGCACACCAACAAGAACTGCATCGCTCGAGGTTTAAAAATAGAATGAGACGCCGTGAGGAATCACTACAAGAACTAGCCGAGGATTTGGAACGCTTGGCAAGGCTGGCCTACCCCCTTGCCCCAGAGGAGATGAAGAACTTGCTGGCCAAGGAACAATTTATTGACGCTATCCTTGATGAAAGATGTCTGCCTCAGTCCCTCCGAGCTGCTCTCACTGTGGCCATGGAACTAGAATCATACCGGCTAGCATGTCACCAAAGGGAATTTCAGGTCCGTGGTATGAATTATGAAACAGCAGAATGGAGTTCAACTGAGGAGCCAGTTTGTGAGGATCGCCGTCAGGATGATGTACTAGCACAAGTCAAAGGGCTGCTTGCTGAAGTGGTATCTTCCCGGGGGCGTGTTCAACCAAACCGGAGGGATTGGAAATGTTGGGAATGTGGAAGGAGTGGACATTTTAGGCGAGACTGCACGAACTTTGCAGGGAACGGGGAGAACAGTCCTCAAGCTCAGTTAAACTGAGATCGACAGACAATCAATTTAACCCCAAAAGTTATGCTGATGACTGGACAGTTATCCCACAAGGGGGACAGTCTCACGGTGAATGGAGTCATTGATGGAGTGATTTGTCCTATGGTCGTTGACACAGGAGCTAATGTCACAGTAGTCCGGCCAGATGTACTGACCAAGGAGGCACTTTCTCGCTTACAGGGCGCCACAAGTGTACTCAAAACTGCGACCGGAGAAACGGCCAATGTGCGTGGTAAACTTGAACTTGGGATAACGATTGGAAGCACAGAAGTCTCCCATGAAACGCTAGTTGCAGATATTTCCGACAAGTTCATACTTGGTTTGGACTTCTTTATGGCCCATGGTTGCACGGTTGATGCCGGGGCAGGAAGCCTATGCATTGGAGTTGAGGAGGTCCTGCTTCACAAGCCCTCGCCTAGCCAACTAGCCCGCTGCTATCGAGTAACAGCTGTTCAAGACACACTGATCTCTCCTTACAGTGAAACTCTTGTGGCGGCAAAGATTATGGATGACCCACTCGGTGAACCATGGGGAACTGTAGGCCCATCATGGACTGCCAAGTTACCACCTGACGTGTTGGTCGGTAAAACGCTGGTTGATGCCCAACAAGATTGCATTCCCGTAAGAGTAGTTAACCTCTCTGGTCAACCCAGGAGGATTTGCTGAGGTACCGAAGTCGCAAGTTGCAAACCGGTTGAAAGTGTCCTTCACCGTCAGCCTAACCCAAGGGGGACCTAACTCAAGCTAATGTCAACCTAACTAACGTCAACCTAACTCAAGGGGGAGTGGACAATCACAACTAACCACACCATTTAAAGGATCTCTATGCCCGAAGCACTGAGGGGTTAAGTGTTGAACAGCAGCAGCAGGTTTACGAGCTCCTGTATGAATTCCAAGATATCTTCTCAAGGGGACCCCAAGATCTCGGCAGGACTGGACTAACAAAACATGAGATCAACACCGGTGATGCTACTCCCGTTCGTCAGAACCCGAGTAGACTTCCTTTGGCACAGCGGGAGGAGGCCTTTAAAGTTGTCGAGGAAATGCACGAGCAAAACATAATCGAACCCTCAGCCAGTCCGTGGGCCTCGCCAGTTGTATTGGTGAAAAAGAAAGACGGTTCAACCAGGTTTTGCGTTGACTATCGCAAATTAAACGACCTCACAAGGAAGGACTCCTATCCGCTGCCGAGGATAGACAGCACTCTCGATGAACTGTCTGGTTCAACTTGGTTTTCAACTCTTGACCTCAAAAGTGGGAACTGGCAAGTGGAAGTGGAAGAGAAAGACCGAGAAAAGACAGCTTTCACAGCGGGGAATGGGCTCTGGCAGTACAACGTGATGGCCTTTGGTCTTTGTAACGCACCAGTCACATTTGAGCGTCTGATGGATAATGTACTCGGGGACTTGAAATGTTTAATCTACCTTGACGACATCATTGTTCATGCCATGACCTTCGCTGGAGAGTTGGAACGCTTGAGGCTTGTGTTCTTCCATTTAAAGGCAGCCAACCTGAAGTTGAATCCTAAGAAGTGTGAACTGTTCCGACGCAAAGTTAAGTTTCTGGGCCATGTTGTCTGTGAGGAAGGGGTTTCCACAGACCCTGAGAAGGTAGAAGCAGTTAAAAACTGGCCTGTACCACAGAATACCAAGGAGGTCAGAAGATTTGTTGGCTTATGCACCTACTATCGGAGATTTGTACGTTCATTCTCTGATATTGCTAGACCTCTGCATCACCTAACTGAGAAAGGCCAATCATTCCAGTGGACAAAGGTTTGTGAAGATTCATTCCAGCAACTCAAGGATGCTCTTGTGTCTGCCCCTGTGCTCTCTTATCCTAGAACTGAGGATCCTTTTGTATTGGACACGGATGCTAGCAATGTTGGAATAGGAGCAGTCCTCTCTCAAGTTCACAATGGTGAGGAACGAGTCATAGCGTACTACAGCCATGCACTCAGTAAACCGGAACGCAATTATTGCACCACTAGGCGTGAACTTCTGGCAGTCGTCAGAGTGATTGAGAACTTTCACCCCTACCTCTATGGAAGACAGTTCACTGTCAGAACTGACCACGCTTCGCTACAATGGCTGCTCACCTTTAAGAACCCAGAAGGACAGATGGCTAGGTGGCTAGAGAAGTTGCAGACCTATGATTTTCATGTCGAATATAGGGCGGGGAAAAGCTACCAGAATGCAGACGTGTTGTCACGACGTCCCTGTTTCGAAACAAGTTGCACGCACTGCCAGCGCCTTGAGGAAAAGGAGTTCTCAGGAGATGGCCAAGGCAGTAAGCCAAGTGACACTGTTCCAGTCGTAGTACAAGCACATGTGGTCAGAGGGATGCAATCTGGGTCTGCGCCCCCTGATCAGGCGGAACCAAACGGATTAGCCAAGAAACTGTTGGAGAACCAACCATGGACACCTTCACAATTGCGTACCTGTCAAATGACAGACAGAACAATTTCCCACATCCTAAAGTGGAAGGAGGCTGGTAAGCGCCCAGAGTGGCCAGTCATTTCTCACCTTGACTCATCTACAAAGGCCTACTGGGCCCAGTGGGACTCCCTTGCTCTCATAGAAGGCGTTCTGTACCACCGATGGGAATCGCCTAAGCGCGGTAAGGAGATCTGTCAGCTGGTGCTCCCTACAGTACTTCGCTCCGATGTGTTGAAACTTCTCCACGACAGCCCAGTGGGTGGCCACCTTGGAGTGTCGAAGACCCTAGGCAAGGTCCGGGAACGATTCTACTGGATTTACTGTCGGCATGACGTTGAAGAGTGGTGCCACAAATGTGACCTATGTGCTTCAAGGAAGGGCCCAAGGGTGAAGCAGTGATCACCGCTTCAGCTGTACAACGTGGGAGAACCCATGGAGCATGTTGTGATAGATGTACTGGGACCGTTGCCAGAAACTGAACGCGGTAATAAATACATCTTGATTGCCATGGATTACTTCAGTAAATGGCCTGAGGCGTACGCACTCCCGAATCAGGAAGCAGTCACTGTTGCCAATGTCCTTGTGTCGCAATTCTTCAGTCGGTTCGGTGTGCCAGCTGAGCTCCATTCCGACCAAGGTCGGAATTTTGAGTCTCGTGTGTTTCAAGAGGTATGCAAATTGCTTGGGATTCATAAGACAAGGACAACTGCACTGCATCCCCAGTCCGATGGCATGGTGGAGCACTATAATAGAACTCTAGAGAATCAGCTTGCCACATTTGTTGAAGAACATCAGGGAGACTGGGACCTTCATTTACCGCTACTACTGATGTCATATCGTTCAGCAGTGCACGAGACTACGAAACTTACCCCTGCCATGCTGATGTTTGGGCGGGAGTTACGCGTACCTTTGGATCTGCTCATGGGGTGGCCACGAGAAGAATTTGTCGAGGAGCGAAGTTATCTTGACTAT